>JAUMHH010197756.1:0-50914 GCA_032359455.1 Chlamys rubida | reverse complement strand
GTTTTGTATAAATGTGTTAGTAATAGTTTTGCATAAATGTGTTAGTAATAGTATTGTATAAATGTGTTAGTAATAGTTTTGTATAAATGTGTTAGTAATAGTATTGTATAAATGTGTTAGTAATAGTTTTGTATAAATGTGTTAGTAATAGTTTTGCATAAATGTGTTAGTAATAGTATTGTATAAATGTGTTAGTAATAGTTTTGTATAAATGTGTTAGTAATAGTATTGTATAAATGTGTTAGTAATAGTTTTGTATAAATGTGTTAGTAATAGTTTTGCATAAATGTGTTAGTAATAGTATTGTATAAATGTGTTAGTAATAGTATTGTATAAATGTGTTAGTAATAATATTGTATAAATGTGTTAGTAATAGTTTTGCATAAATGTGGTAGTAATAGTTTTGCATAAATGTGGCTGTACATAGTTTTGTATAAATGTTGTAGAAAAGTTTCATATCAATGTGGTTGAAATAGTTTCATATAAATATGGTTGAAATAGTTTAATATAAATGTGCATGGTTGAAATAGTTTCAAATAAATGTAGTAGATATTTTTTTCATAAATTTGGTAGTATTAGTTTCATATAAATGTATTGATGAGAATGGGCTGTCTGTGATCATTCATTTTAAAAGACATTATTATCTGATTGAAATGTTCTTAAAGTTTAAAACACTTGAGAATTTAGTTTCCTTTTGATCGATTGCTCATTTTAGTACGGCTTCTCTACGCGGTCAATTGACAGGATTACATAATTTCAAATCGAAAGTAAACAGCAAACCTTTGAATTATTTTAATCGATGATATATATCATGTAATTGATATTTTTGTGGTCGTGTAATGCACGTGTTTAAACAGAACTCTCTTTGTTCTGATGTACGGCGCGGGTCCGTACTTCTTACGCGATGTATGCTAGAGGTAAGTCAATGTTTAAAATGTCAGAATTTGTTCCGTGAAAATCTTTCAGGTGTGTCTATAATTGACACATTCTAATCAATATTGGCTCAATCGCATTTGTACAGGACTATGTAAACAAGATTTCACCAAACTGAGATCTGTGTGCAAATTTTCATGTCAACATTTGCCAGCAGAAGTCGAAGATCTCCCCATGTCGGTCTGTCGATAGCCTTGGATTATTTCCAACTGGTCCCCGGTATGTGTACACAGGTACAGGTACTATATCGTCTAGAGCGTCTACAGCTTCCTAACGCCACATCTACAGTACAATGTGAAGTAGAAAATTTACAATAAATATATCGTTCTAGAACTGGTGACTAATAATGTGATGCAGTTGATCTTTTTTACATGTCTTTAAAACGATCTGGTGGAGAAACTGAGGATGTCTGTCTTTTACAAAATAGTCATAATTTCTCCCTAGTACATTATTTCATGTTTTGCATCAAAATTTGGAGACTTCGAATTCGAATATCTAAATCAATATGATGATAAAATGAGGCACATACTTATATATTTAGCTATTTTATCCTTTGAAGAGACACATGAGGGTAAGAAATTAAATTCATTAATTGTTTGATTTCATACAACTGTATCAATGCAAATCACAAATTAGTGTTTCTACCAAGGCGATATGAACTCTGACTGAGATAAAATTTGATCACACGATTTCCTGGAAATTAATACCCGCTCTAGTCTCTACTCAAACAAACAGTCTATGTTGATGTCAAATATGGGACACTCCTACTCCGGTGTATTTTGAAATTAGTTATTGTTGACAGAAACTGCTCAAAAGAATTCCTTAGACCAAAGAACTTATTACATATATAGTTTGGGACAATAAAACCCCAAGTGGTTCTCTTCACAAGCTTTATGATAATATACCTATATCTAATTTTTAATTATTGTTTTTTATTTAAATTTATTTCTTACAGTTGACCATTCTGATTTTATGTCTTCATCGTTACTTTTTTTACTCCATTTCTACTGTCAAATGTGACGTCACGCAATTGTCTTCATTTTGTCGCCACAATTAGAAACACTACATGAAGTAGTATTGTAAATCACTTAGATTTTTGAGATATTCATTTTTACCTCTACACTAAAGCATATTAGATTATGAATTTAAATACATTTTGAATAACTCTTCTGAAAAATAGAGTATTTGCGATAAGAACGAACCGTAACATATTTTTGTGAGTTATATTTTAAATCAGTTGGTATGGAAAGGATATTTAAATTGTTGTCGTACTATTCAGTGTTCGCTTAAGACAGGTTTTCCTGAGTAGATAAGACCGGAACACCGACATGTCGATAAATCGACAACAGATTGACACTTTTACTGTCAGTCCGTTGTTAAAATGATCCCATTGTTCTGATACCACCTGTATTCTATATAAGTATTTACTTCGTTTTGGCACGTATAGAATTGAGTCGTTTCCTTACACTTCCGGAACCACACACCCGTTTTCAAAGCACTTCCGGTTGTTGACACTAGTGTGTGCTCAAGTTAGGGGTTAACGAGTTGAAATGGTTCTCTCCCTTTTCAAGCCTCTTTTGTCTCGAGGTAGAAATCGATGGACGTAGGAGAGCAGAGATTGCCATATCTGAGATGCCTTCTGTGTTAGGAATAAAATTCAATACCGTAACAATGATGAAATCTCATTTGTACAAACAGTCAATTATTAAGTTATTGAATGATTGATTTTTCCCTTTGACAGAAGATTCCATACAAACTGACCTGTCAATACCGCGTCACGGTTCTGTTATTAAACACATAGTAGCTCAACTTCAATCATTGCTGTAACTCTTTGTTAAGTGAAAACTATAAAGAACTGTTAAGCATTATATTGACTTCTTAACTGTCAAAACCTCGATCGGGGTTACAAGTCGAATGCATCCTTTTTGGTATGTGAACACAGCTTATGATGACGTCATTTTTCTATTACGTCATTGATTAAGTCTAACACTATATTAATATGAATAACATGCAAAGTATGTAATATATGTAAACCAATTTCAAAACATACAAGGGATAGTATATACTGTTAAGTAAGGCCATTTAATTTTTACAAATTTGAAATTTTCGCGATTGTTTATGAAAATGTGTGGGTTAAAATTTGCAAAAGCAACGATGAAGGCTTTACGCATTCATCTTTAACAAGTATGTAATATCATTAGTGATGTTTTTGGTTTTTAATAGCTGAAAATGAATATATCAAAAATAAAATAATTGACAGTTTACATCGATAACAATGGCTCATAGTTTCAATACTTCATAAAATATCGAAAAAGTAAAGTCTTATATATGATCGACACTATTAAATAAAGAACAAAAAAATCATGGTTAGATATATATAGAACAGAACCTTGTAACCTGTTATTATTTTTGTTTTCCCTTCTTTTTTATTCATCTCCTATATACTGATATTTCAAACGAACAGGTTTTACAGTAACCACAAACCCCCTTGTACGTGTAAGAGTAGGTACGATCACAGATTTCGCGACTTCCTTGAATCATACTAAAACCCACATTGCGTGACCTTGACAACTTACAACATACACGCTGATAATCTATTCTAGTAAGAGCAACTATGACCTCGACCAAATAACCGTCGCATTAAGCATTTAATCATAATCATATAACGTGTGTGTTTGTCGTTTTTGTTAAATTCCAAATGTTCTGTGTAGCTATAACGGGAGTAAGTGGATGCCTTTCTTTTTTCTGATGTCATATTGTGCTTCAAAAGAGTTTGTTCTTAAGAGCTTATGCTTGGGTATGTTTTCCCCTATTTTACAGTCAAACCTGTCTTAAACAACCTTTAAACGGCCACAGGAAAAAGGGCCATATAAGGACAAATGATCGTCAACAATATTATTCTTCAAAGAAACTTCACATACATTAAGAATTATTTTAAATAAAACATATTTACTATTAATAAAAAATGTAAAGTTATATATTCGAATGTCAAAAGACAAGGACTGTCTGAGCACCATGTGTCTTAATTTTACATAGGGAGAACGAATTCTTCATGTCCTCTGAGGTTCGTTGTAAAGTATTTTACTGTAGAAAGATTTTTTCCTACTAGGGTTTGCAATATGGTGTCGCACTGTAGAGAGTAAAATTTCTCAGGTGCATTTGGGTTCGTTACAACACATTTTACAGCAGAGAGAAAATATATTCAGGCCCTTTGAATTCGTGTAATTAGATGAGCAAAATTACCCAGTAGTCTGGAGTTCCTTATAATGTGTCTTGCTATTGAGAGGAAATCCGTGGTCCACAAGGGTTCGTTATATTGTGTTTTACAGCAGAGAGAAAAATGTTCAGGTCTTCTAGGTTTCACTTTAAATTGTCTTTTTGTGAGGAGAATATATACCTTATGTCATCTGGGTTTATTATAACATGTATTTTACTGCACCGTTATCAAGATTAAAAGTCCAGAATGTTTTAATCGAATCAAGTAGAAACTCAATAGGAAAGTTGTACAAATGAAATTTATCCTTGTATGCATTTTTACGTTACTGAACGTGTTTAATCTGAATGCAAACATATTTATACGAGTGTTGTTCAGATAAGATTTTAAAGGACATAATTTGATCGTTTTAATGATATCATCGGAATCATGATGAACACTGCGTCAAATTATAATACACGTGTACGGATCAGCATAGAATGGCACCTTGGGGTGCTGTTGTAAGCATTTGTGTTTAATCTTTGTACATTGTAGATATTTTTACGTAATGCAGTAGCAAACCTTCAGAGTTGTAACTAAATCTTTCTTTATGGAAATCTGTAATATATAAATATATTTATATAAGAATGCATTTGATGCTTTGAGTCAACGCGAAGACCTAGCACCGGAAACTAGCACAGCTATTGGCCTGCTGTTATCGATTTGACAGAGACTCACGCCAAGCGCTGCATATATGTATGAAGCTTATGTTAGGCCAATGGTAGTATGTACATACAGGCTTTCGATATAAATTGAGTGGATGTCTGGTAGCAAAAGCAAATAACTTATGTTAAATTGCCAAAAGCAATCTACTAATATTCAATAGTAACTATAATGTTTCATTTTGTGTGTGATAAGTGTATGTATTATATATTTATATATATCATTTTCTAGTGATGAGAATATTCTGTAATCCAAGATTTCCCGTTCCAAGTTCAGTCAGTCTGAAGTTTAACACTATTCACTGGTAGGTTGTTGTAGTGTGACTTTGACTGTGCAGTAGATTTTAATCAGCAAGGTTGGCTATTGGTGTAATGGGCTATACATTTCAAAGTGTATCTGAAGAGTTTACAAATCAAAAATAAAATGATTTTTCGTTGATAATTTCCATCATATCAATTGAATATCAATAAAGGTATGATATATGATCTATCTCGTACCACGAGATCCAAATGACCGTGTCGGTGTTTGTGTTGCGGTTTCTGGTCCCTTCAACCATAGATTCAGCAGGACCACCGAACCACATAGTATGCCTATGTGTAGTAAGTACTTACTATCAGGATGTGATTGACCGCCCCGCGACTAACGTTTAACCTAGAACTTAACGCTGGTTGTCTACAAAATATCTGGATGTTATAAATATAAACAGTAGTCAAATATCCTAAAATGGTGTTTATATTTTATTCTATATGTATATTGGTTCGATATGATACTTGGGAGAGAAACGAGGAAAATTTCTACACTCAGATTATACAGTTAAAATATCTCATTTTGTTTATTTCAGTGGACAACTGGGAGATACACTGACATAATCACCTGAACCAAAACAATCCAGGTACATGTATGTATGACAGCGATCAAGGTAAATATATTTAAAGAATAAATACAAAAATATAGATTTTTTCATGGAATAATAAATGTTTCAAGTTATTTGTTATTTGTCAAGTTATTTGCTTCATACTTTGGCAAGCTATAACTTTCTTTTCTGAATATGTTTTCAAGAGTGAATTAAACTTTTTTTGTGTAATGGTAACACATTTTGTGGAAGAAAATAAATGACACTATTGTGCATTAAATGTCAAGATTAAAGATTTACATATTAAAATTTTAATTGATATTGACAATTAAGTTGACCATGCTTTTTACACGAGATACACGAGATGTCTGATAATCGTCGGCTATTTCCGGCATGGAATGACACCAATGTATGACATGACCTGAACTTTCTGTTTCTTTATTTTTTTATTAGGTGTAACATTTAATTCTTATTTACAGCAATCTACAAAAAAGAATATGTCGTTGTATGGTGGGTTATATTTCTGTCCGTGTTATCATTTACTGTCAAGTAAAGCTGCAATACTACCTCGTAGGGAAATAGCTGTCTTCGGAATGTCTTCAGAGGTGGTGTGTTAATTTACTATTTGCATGAGTTAGTCTGTTTGTTTACCTTCATAAATCTTGTAGCAACGTCGGATTTGCTCTGCTTTATTTGCCATTGAAAGAATTTATTATTGAAGGAATATATCAGTAAAAATATAGTTTGTATATTACCTATCCGTTTGTATGTGTTATTACATCATGTTTGTCATTTTGTAACACAATTACATCTTAAGCAATATACACAAATAAGCTATACATATAATCAAAAAGGTTTCAGTTTCAAAAATGAGATTGGAACTGTAATTCATGTTTCGACCCATTTCGGATTCGTCATCTTAAAATTAATAATAAAAAGGGTGAATGAATAAAATATATTTCGCAGAATTGATTAAGTGACTGTGAACCTAAGTCATCAGAATTATCCATGTTCATATTTGTACCTAGCTTGGCAAATACTATGGTCATTTATTTAAAGAACTATCGGAGAGCAAAGTTATCTGCTTTGCAGTCAAAGTAACCATTTAGTAATCTTCGCATGATGCATGCCGACTTCCACGCCAATAGAAGTAGGATCTGCTTCAGGAAACAAATCATGTTATCATAGTTAAACAGTGTATTTCAATACCAAGTGGGTCAAAGCATTTAGATATCTATAACAGTTATCAGATCAACTATATATATCAAACAGTTGCACTAACTAATAGCATCGTCAGGATAACGATTGTTCAGTATTGATTACAGTTGTTCTGTTCAGTGCATACTCTTCATGAAATAGTATTGTATGGAAATATATATTTATTTGATATAATGATTGAAGAATACGTCCTTATAATTAGTTAAACAGAGTCGTTTATGGAATAATAAAGTACAAATTACCTTATTAAAAAACTTACCGTTAGCGTTACGGTTTTGATTGAACAAGTTTATATATTTTAATTGGTATGATTAACTGTTGTAGGTGCTTGATTATATGTTAGTCTTATGTTCGTATGTGTACATTTAAGGCTGTATATCCTAAAACAAATCGATTCCAATTAACAATGTCAATACAATGTCCTTCTCAAATTGTCTGAGTAGATGATTGTACACGTTTTCAAATGTTACGTAATGTTTTATTTGAATATCATCAAACATTTTAAACTCTGTGGCATGTGTACTTTATTCATTATATAATTAATCATCGTTCTCTTCGTATCAATTAATTTCTAGAAAGTCGATGAAGTAGAAACATACAGGAAGGTTATAGCTCTGGCACAAGTATTGCCATTGTGGTGCGAAATATATGATTATTGTCATTCAGTTTTAATGAATAATAAAACAAAGCTAAGATGATGATTTCCGTATGACGTATGATATAATGGAGAGTTGATATACTTTTTTGTAGAATGTTGTTAAACTTCTGAATCAAACTGTATGAAGGCTTTTTATTAATGACATTTTCAATTTAACTTTTTCGTGTCATTGTAGTTGGTGATTATTATGAAAAACCCATGACGTTCATTTGTTTTTAGTTTCATATTTAAGATTCAATTGTTTCCTTAAAGTGCTACTTTTGAGAACAATGACCCTTCCTCAATAAAGGCCAGTACAATGGCAGCGCTGTCTTGGATAACTCATAAAACGGTAGAAACGTGTTTCAGCAACATTTCTGATATATAGATATTTTATGATTAATTGTTTTCTGATAGGTGTCTCGTTTATATCTGCAGACACATGTGACACAGACCCAGGCGTACATCTTATTAAATCACTGTGCATGAACAACTACATCGAAAGGTACTTTTGAGTTATTGATTCCGCGAGTTCAGTCCTCCTTTTGACTGACTCGAAAAAGGTTGTGGTATCACGAAAGAACTTCACAGGGCATATAGCGTCTGTCTAGGGAGTCGGGAAAAGTCGTTTTATATAATGATAAAATATATGTGTATTTATATCCGCTGTATAACAGTGCAAGACATCTTCATTGATAATCTTAAGTATCTCGAAGAATGCACTGAAAGATGTAATCACTTATTTCATTTCGTGATGGTTATTGTACAAATGTATATAAAATGTCTACGTTACAGTGTGCACTACGGTATGCGATATCACAATGCTATAACTATGATATACGTGATTACGATGGTTTACGTGATAACAATGGTTTAAGTGATAACTATGATAGACGTGATAACTTTAATAGAAGTGATAAATATGATATAAGTGATAAATATGATATAAGTGATAAATATGATATCAGTGATAACTATGGTAGACGTGATTACTATGATATAAGTAAGAACTATGATATAAATAATAAGTATAATATTAGTGATAATTATGGTATACGCGATCACTATGGTACACGCTATAACTGTAGTTTATAAGATTACTAATACACAGGATAATTACCGTATACTTTTATAACCATTGTACTCACGATAACTGGTCTAGAAATATAACTGATAAATCAGTTATCATTGATAACGATACTTCAAGAGATTAATTCAAGAGAAAAATAAGACGTCATTTTAAAAATAAATGATATTGGTGTAGTTCAGCAAAAGAAATAATGAGGACATTTTGAGCACATGGATAGAGATATCAACACAAAATTAGCATATTAGTGTTTGTATATATTTACATACATAATTAACACTTCATGAATAACGATCTTGAGAAATTCTAATTATCTTTTCTTTGAGTTGATTTATTGGTATTCACAGGAGGCATACTTTTGAATAATTAGAATATATTGTCCATTTAAGGTGTTTTTATAATGCTACTTTGTTATATAGAAGTTTCAATACAACCAATTTCGACTGCTTTTTGTTTGATGACTTAGCTCATTCTCTGCCAGATATACAGTTGAAGGACATCAAATAGATAAACAAAAAGACACGTATTTGTTTCACATTTACGTTTTATTAATAAATAATAATAAATAGATTTAAATCCTTTTAATATATAGTAAATTTGCGATTCACGAAAAAAATCCGTGATGTATATTATATAAATTCTCAAACAACAGATGAGAACAAAATTCTGTTTGAAAGATTTCACCACTAAAATTCCTGTGTGTAAAATGTTACCACACATAATTCTGTGTGTGGATCTCACGAAATCACGTGTGCGAGAATATACTACACATAATCCTGTGTATAAGACATTGCATTACACAAAACTCAGTGATGTATTACTACTAAAAACTCGTAAAAGTTTCTACTTGGCTCTAACCGATACATTCGGAAACCTCCATCACTGTGATTCGGAAGCACTTCTCACCGTCTGTCTGGAAGAAAGCATTGGCTAATTTCTAAATAGTTGGTGGATAGAAAAATTACTCCGTTCGAAGGTAAAAATCGTCGCACAAATGAAAATTGCAACGAATACATTCTTAACCACAGTGACAATATATTTCTTTTTTTTTCGCAGATGTACCGGTCATGCTCTGTTTAACAAAGTTTTTTTTCTAAAATGGTAAGGTGTGCTGTGCATAAAGAGAAAATAAATATTCCTACATTGAAAAGTCAACTAAACATTCCATGAATACATAAAACGTTGAATTGGACGTAAATAAGATGAATTTGATTCCAATGTTTCTGTATAATCCCACAGGGTCCGATCTTTATGGATCCTATTATATGCAATAATATCTCAATTGTATACAATCAGCATATTATATACATTCTGTTCAGATTTCACACCCACATGTCATCAATTTGTGAGGAAAAATCTTTGTAAATTGTCCTTGTGTCTTCTATACGTCCTGTAAACGGTTGGCTTTCCTAGAAGAAGTTTTGTGTCTTTCCCTATCGTCGGGGCTTTTTCCAGGAAAGAAAATTAAATTTGTAGAATGTCTCTGAACCTGACACACCGATCATTATGTATGTACAGCATTCATTCATGTGAAATTCAGCTATAGACAAAACGACAGTAAATTTCACAGTCACGTGACAATCACAACATTTACATATAAACCAGGATCATTTCTGCGTTTGTAAAAACACAAAGTATAATCATGAGAGATCAAGCGTTTATTTGAGTGTCTTTTTCTCTCTCGCAATCAAAGTTCAATACATACCATTCACATACAATTTGGTCCAAATAAACCACCATTTGAAATATTAGTCCCTGATTTGAGAATCGAACCTCCCAAGTTTGAATTAAAGTTCCAAAATGTTTCCCGCGTCGAAGAAAGAGGAACACATCCTGTGTTATTGGCTTAGTGGGCTAGACATTTCCGACGGTGTCTCAGGGAATTCAGAATCGGAGTACTCAATGTGATCCATATGGTCAGGTAGCTGGTCGTGGTGAATCCACTCGTTTCCATAGCCTTCGTGATACGTATGATTATCTTCCATGTCAAAGGAATTCATCTGAAATAGGAGAAACTTAACGTAAGTATATTTTGTTTTAAATTGGAATTAAACTGTATCCAACTTACTGCAGACATATGTATTTTTGTAGAAACCGATTGAAAATATGCAAGAACATTGTGTTTTGAGGGTAAAAATACACTGTACAAAGAACACAGATATCATAATACATGTAATGAATGTAATAGTATTGACTATGTATATGTTTGGTGTTAAATGGGAACCGAATCCTAAGTCAATATTCGTCCTTGAATCTGTTTCAAAATTATCAAGATCATATTTTGTTCCCTATTGTTTAAGAAGCACCCGTTGCCGTCAACACAATTATTTTTTTATAAGACCTTATCACTTTTAAAACTTTTCAACACTTTAATCGTTAGGACAATCTATATCACTATCTTGCATATTTATCATATAGTTGTTATGTTTGTAATTTTGTTCCCTTAAGATCAAAATGCATGTGTGTCTTAATTCCCTATTACACACGTTGTAAGGATCTAAGGTAAAACAAAACAAAATAATTTAAAGTTCAGATGGAATCAGCGTAATAGTTCATATACTGCTTTCGTTGATCGAACAGTTTTCTCTATGTTTTCTTTTGATTTGTTAATAATTTACCAAACACTTGATATAGAAAACGTTTCTATCATTATTAGTTTATCTTAAAATTCATTTATATAATATTAACTATGGCAATATAACATACTTGTTTTGATATTATCAAGGAATATTGCATAACGCAAGCTGGCGTTGTATTTCAGTTGTTGTCGTTCATTGTATTTTGGAATGCCGTTTGCTCCGCTTAATAAATTATTCTACTATTTATATAAACAACTATAACCGAGACGAACCGCAGCATTACATATTGATACGGCTGGATGGTGTGCATAACATATACGTAACTTTTAAATATTAAACGAAATTAAATATACATATATAATTATTGTACCTTACTGCAATAACAATATGAGCTTGAAGATATCTGTGTAAACATAAATGAATGTTGCTTAGGTTTGGTAACATGGAGTTGATTGAGGAGTGAAACTTTCTACGAGGAGAAATAAACAGTTCTGACATTGATATGTATACACTATTAAATCTTTGTTTGCAATGTATGATATAGGGAGTATACAGCACCAGACACTTATTGTAGCTATCTAACAGTTCAAACCTTATGATATTTCATCGTGATCAAAGTATTAAATTTGTATATACCACGCGCTGAATTTGATAAAACGAATGCTTGAATATTGTAACGAAGGTGTAGTCATACAAGTGTTAATTTTGTTCTATAAGTGTTATACGTATGTAGAAACAAGAAATGGAAGAAATTGTTTGCCAGAAGATGTCTGTTTAGTGGTTTAGTGTGATTTTACGTAACAATTCGGGTTGAATAATTAGGTTGACTCAGATGCTTTAACAGTTACGTATTGAAGATTTTTGCTGACTGGTTTAAACAATTTTGAATTGACTCTTTGAGATTGTCATGTTTATGCCGACTTATCCTCTTTTCTCTCCTTTGAAATCATTGCAACATTGAAGCAAATCGAAATGGAAACATACAGATCATCCCTCCCATCGTGTTGTAAAAAATAGTAAAGTTACAAGTAAGATTCTTGTATATTTTAAGCAGTGTTGCTTGATTACTCTTACGAATGAGATTAATTGAAGAGAAAATATCAAAGAAAACCGACAACATTCTTTGTTGAGCTTGCGAATGAAGTCATAACGAACACAATATCAACTGTGTCAATACCACATTGCACCTTCGGCTCACTCTTGCTATAACATGGTAGAAGCTTCTTAGTATATGATTTGTCCGTATTGAATATTATAAGTAAAATCAATATAAAGGTGTCATATCGAAAGTATGCCAATATTGACGGCCTGAATAAACAGGACTCTGTGACAGTTTTGTTTCTGATTTTGTAACCCTGGGTTGTATTGGTTCTTGTGTATAACGGCCAGGGGTCCTATTTATACAGCGGTATCAATATTGTACCTACTCAAAGATTATTTAACAAGTATCAGGGAAATATGTATCGGTGAATATGCCAAATTCAGGCCAAAAGTAGTCTGACAAAATAATGAATTGTTAATCAATGTGTTTGAACCACAGATTAACGTTTATACTAGTCACAATTCACTAACAAAGAAGAAGTCCATATTTTAAGAATGGTTATATTTTACAAATGTAGTTCTCACCAGAAGTCTTTGAATAATTTGCATTGTTTTTAAATTCTTTGAAAGAGCGTCAAAAAATCTTGACCACAAAATTTAAGTATGATACAGCCGAGGCGGTCAAACAATTGGCCATTCCTTTAATTTTAGACGTGAAAACAATCTGGTACGAATCAGAAATGCAATGAGTTTTTAAAGTACTTTAAGCTTATGGAAGTTGGGAAAGAACAACGAAAATAAATTTTCGAATAAGGAAAGAAAGCGCAAATTCAAAGTCTTTTTGGAGAAATAGAAGTGCCTTGATATGTAGATGTTCTATGTTTTATAATGAGGTGAGATGACCACTTGAATTTCACGTGGAAATGTATCTTGCCATATCATAGCTTTATCTGACCTAGCCTCGATGCGCGTGCTGGACTATATAGATAGATTACTGAAATCGATTACCCCAACCGGCAGAATGCCGCTAAGGGAGATTATGTATTATTCATAAAATACATTAACAACATCTGATAAATACTGGACACTTTTAAATGTATGGCGGTTGATGAAATAGAGCTTGTGTATTTCTCACTTTTTTTCTTGTTCCATTAAAACCAAAATGAGGGATACATTATACGTAAATAATTCCTTGTGTAAGTGTTCGCGTATGTGTATAAGGGTATGTGAATATGCATTTGGATTCATCGTTGTGTATTAATAATTGACATTGTTGTATTGAGGTTGTTCTGAGTTACCAAACAAATTGCCACATTCAACATTTATCCAACATATTCTTCAAGCTAAATACTGAAATTATACATCCACGGACAGAGACACATCGTCATTACAGACAACCAGCTAGAGGATTGTGTTAGTGACGACATTATTTTACAGAACATATTTTCCATATCATGAAACATTTATCCTTCATAAATTTACATTCACGATATTTTTTTCTTGAAATCGTTGTTTACTAAATTCACTGTACATATGTTCGTTTAATTTTGATAATGTAAGATGCACTGGTCAAATTTGACAAATTTAGTCATTGCGAAATCTGTCACAAGAAATACTTATAGTGCATTGTAAGTCATCTATACTTCGCAAAATTGTTTTTTCTTCGATTTTTTCAATAATCAGGAAGAGGTTTTCGTGAATTGAAATATCAATGGAAAACATTTAGACACAAAGTGAATATTATTGACAATTTCCAGAATTCAAATCATCGAGAATACGTTGTTGAAATGGCGAAAATACATATTTGCGATTATTAAATGACTTACAATATTCAACAATATCAATGAAATCAAAAAGAAGACTCATGCTGAAACTAAAAATCAAAAATCATATGATCTAATACTGAACGTATTACTCACTACTAGGCAGAAATAAGACAATCATGCAAAGCTTTTTAATTTCAACTCTTACACAAACTTGCTATGCAGTTCCGTTATATATCAACAGCTTTCCTTTTCACTTATCAATTTTTTTCTCATAGATGTTATATTTTTGTTGAGTTTTTCCCAAATCATTCATGAATATTATAGTGCAACTGTATTGCACTTGGTTTATTTGGTCAAAATGCAACAAAAATGGCTATACACATTCAAAGAAATTTAAAAATCATATAACAGAGGCGGTAACAACAAACTATAGCTACAGAAGCAGAGTGAGGATCACGCATGTGGGGAAGGCGCTTTTACTGTCGTGGTTTAGGATTGGTTAAATTATTATTTATATCCCAAATTCCGCAGATGACTGCCAAGAATTATTTTCTTATTGTCAAAATTTTCGATTAAAGACATTTTCTGATTTTTTCCCGTTTTTTCTTGATTTTGTTCCTCATCTTTGCCAATTTCGTGATTTATAAATAAAAAAAATGACTGAGTAAAAATCTGAAACATTTGGTTTTATATTTTACACAAACAGCTGATATATGTGTGTATATATATACATGCGTTGTTTCCATTGGTCTAATAATGATAACAGAAACTGCATAGCATGAGGGCAGGAGTAAAATTAAATAGCGTTTACCGTAAGTACTCTGCCGAGAGTGATGTAATTCCGGTCAGCACTGATCATAGCACACGACATGATCATCGTCATCGTCATCGTGTGTGACGTCACAAACAAACGTGCTCACCAGTTGTTGGAATGGCGGATGTTCAAGTTCACTTTGCATGGCAAAATCACTGAGAGCCTTCCATGGTGGTTGGTAACTTTGCACTTCGACCGCATTAGCTTGCATGGGACTCTCGTGCCGAACGGGACTTGAAGCGACCATCGGAACTCCTTGGAGTGGGCCGTGCAACCGTCCGCCATTCTGAAATTAAAAAAATAATCAAGTGTTGAAATATTTTGTTTTATATAAGCATTTGTATTGTATAAGCATGGTTATAATTTGCTGAAAAAAATACAATATCTGTTAAAATATCGAAACACCAACTTAACACTAATAAATAACCCAGTTTGGGAATGTGTTTAGCCTTTTATCAAGACACTTTTGTTGTTTATAGCCGAGCGTTGTATACTGTGATTTTTTAGCAACTCTTCCGCATCATCAGATAGTGAATACTGTATATATTTTAACTGCCAAGTATCTCCTGTACATATCTGAACCCCACATGTATTCAGTGCATTTCGAAAAATTGTAAAAAAAAATACTACTTCTTTATCAAAGATTTTGATATTTTTAAAAGGCAGATCTTTATCCAAATTCTAATGTTGTTTCCTTTCAATTTATCTACCAAAGAAGGATTACATAACGGGGGAAAACGACTATGCACCACTATATACGATAGTTATATTGGCGGACTTGGATCAATTAATAGCGACGTTTGGAGTCTTTTTCATCGAGATACAATGAAGCGTACATACATTACGTTCAGTTGACTTGCCTGTTTGCTGTCTGGCATGATATCGACAGAAAGATGACAGTGTTCTACCCGGAATCAATATCATAATGAGAAAAAATCTCTTTCCCTTTTATTCTAAAATAGCTCGTTTGAAACTTTCCGTCGATAATAAAACACCAAACACATTGGCCATCAGGTCAGAAATCGTTAAATACGGGCTTTAGAATGGCTGGCGTTGTATAAATAATATAATTCTATCATCCCTCACATAATTCCATATTAGAATTTTACAACGTAAATTTCCGAATGTGTAAACGGTTGAACAAATACAAAGTAAAGTATGGGTATCATATTGAATAATTCCGCCTGTACTCTACGTGTGGTATTGAATTTGATGAAAAGGATAAAACTCCGATCGAATCATAGCATAGCAGTTTTCATAGCAGTCTGTTTCTGTGTCCTCCCCTCATCATGATCTCAGAGGAAATCTATCACCATTATCATTTAATGTCAACCATCTTTGGTGGGAAATATAAGAGTTTTTAATTTTTAAATTATATATAAACAATTTAAACAATACTATTTAATGACAATTTCATATCAATAACTCGGTACCTGTTCTTTGTTCAACAGAAATTATTAGCTATCGATTAGTGAGGTTAACTCTTTGTAATGAAAATGAATACAATTTTGTTGGTATTTAATTATCCGTTAAAAGTGCTCGCCCTAGATTAAAACCGTGTAAATATTTTAGTGGGTTATTATACAATATTTATATATTTATTTTACTGTATCGTTATGTAATTACTCCACGCGGATCACTTGTCCCAATGTTTTGATTAGCATTAAATATGACACCCAATAAAATGTCCATATCATTTTTCTTTTGGTTGGATGAATTGTTTGTTTCGGTAAAATGGATAATGAAATTATTATTATTGCACTAGCGGGACTCTAGAAGGCCTGTAATACTATATGAAAATGATCGAACGCTCATAATGTGTAGCACGATCATTACAATAGATTAAATCAATCGAATAAAAACAGAATAAATATCGTATGTCTGGAGCTTTTAATCATTATTTTGGGCTGGAAAACTGTCCAATTAATCAGCATATTATATTTTATAGAATATTATAAATCTTACCGATCAGTGTTTATTGCTTAAAAACCAACGAAAGTATTAAGAGTTCATTAAATATTTATTTTCTGGAGATGTAAATTCTGTTTATAGTCTGGCAGTAGAATGATGTGTGGAGTTTTTCGAGATGCTGTACACAGTCAGAACAGATGCCCTCTGATTATCAACACAAGCATGCTTTTAATTAGCTTTACAATCAACAGACCTTCTGCTAAGCGCTATGTTTGCACAATATAATGTAATCCTATATCACGCAAACCCTGAAGTCATGGTTCTGTTCAGGCCTTTTTCTCCTATAGTTTACTCCCGGTAAGCCCACTACATCACGAGAGGTGGTGCTGACTGGTGGCGCGGGGATAGGTTTTGGTGAGAAACTCTTCTCACTCTCACAGTGTCGGGGTTCAAATCAGGATAGACGACCAGCACGTTTAATGTGTAGGGTGTGAGATTTATTGTAATAAAGATATACTTAACATTTCATTCTCGATTTCATTTATTCATGTATGTCAATTTACGTCAGGATACCAGTGTGCTGATGATACACAATATCACGCTGTGAAATAGTATAACATGCTAGAAACATATTTTCAGCACACAGGCGAAAAAACATATATATGCTATTTCTGTGCTATGTAAGGCATGTGGACATAATCGGAAGTGCAAAATGCATTCTGTTGGAATAACGTTAGCTAGATTTGTAATACCCACATATCACTCATACTGCCATTCTTGTATTTTCATTTTTAATCTTTACAAAGACCTACAATACACGTAGAGGCTAGCAACGCTACAGGTCACAAAAGCAACGGGAAAATATGTTCCATCACTCTCCATCACGGAGGCTGTTTACCCCCTAACTAGGGGGTACAAACAATGCGATTTGATAATAATAATCGCGTGGAAAAGGTATAATCTAATTGCGGAATTTCTTAATTTCCGGAGGGACCGGAATAAGTAGAAATTTATAATATAAAAAGCTGTTTGAATTGGAGGAAATTAAATGACTGCATGCGCTAATCATCAGAGAAATTTACACGAAATTAGCTCTGTGTGAAAGCGCGACCTCTCTGAGAAGAGCCGAGAGGCTATTATTAAATTCTAATACCACTTGTGTATGCCAGTGCATACGGCTTATACGGAATTTCCAATAACCAGATGATGACCAACTAGGGGTAACAAATAAATAGACAATGATTACAGTGAAAATTGCCTCTCCCCTTCATCGTTGTATAATCATTGCTAAATCACTTTTAGCTGCCAGGCGGACATCGACATTCCTGGAAAGTCCTGTAGGCAACGAATTAGCAAAAAATATGGACGGGCCATCACCACAAGAAAAATACTATTATCACACAAATTTTGTCGGTGCGGTAATTATTTAGTCAAAAATGTTCTATGCACTTCATAAAAATATGAAGTTTGTATTAATCATTTGAACTCCGGGCCATGATTCTATTTGACATAAAAATACCAAAATTTCAGCGAGTCAAATAATGTATTTTCCTATGTTGATTAACTTATCTACATATTCAGAAGTTTAAAATAGCTCTTCTCAAAGGCATATTTTCTTTTCCAAATATCTGTCCTCGTAAAACTATTTTAAGCGTCCTTAATGAAAATTTTATTACTGAAGTAATCATACATAAAATAATAATTCAAATACATGTTTACTGTTTTAATGAGTCGCAGGGTTTATTTGATAACACCACCAGCTTGCTTATCAGCTTTGGATCTGTAATTGTTTATTGTAACTCTTATAACGACATAATTGCCTAATCACTAAGTGTAACAGCTTCGTGTAAGTGTTTGTTTGTAAGACTATGTTTTATGTAAGAGCAGCTGTAACAGTACAAACTGAGTACTGCTACCAACAAGATAAATTGTGAGTAAATATGCACTCCCATAACCTTTAGCGGTAAGTAGCACTATCGCCTCGATGAGGACTATACATAGCCATTGGCTAATTATGAGTGTCGATCTAGAGTAAAAACGTACAGTAACGATTGTCAGTGTTATCTATTTTAGTTTAGTTATCATTAGCTAGAGCAGTGACTCCATCACTCGCTATTTCAAAGATCACATTTATCGGTTATTTTAGTGAGTGTTATCATCAGCTATAGCAGTGAACAGTATCATCAGTGATAAAGCTAGTTATAGCAGAGTGTACTATTGGTACCTACTATTTCATCCCCTATACTTGTACAGCAGTGAGTACCACCATCATAATTATATAGCAATGAGTAGATGTATAATAACATATTATAGTTATATAGCGGTAACAATCACCTTCATAACTATGTAGTGCGTTATTAGCTATTTTAGTGATAAATCTCTCCGTTATAGCATTTTCACCTATCAGCTAAAGAAAGCGTCGCCATTTATATACATTGTAGAGTAGTGAGCACAATAGCGGTGAGGGTTCGTTATACCACTACTCGTCTGTCTCAGTAACCAAACATGCACTAAAAGACCTTGAAAAAATATCATCAATTGTTATCTCCAGTTCATCGTCGTCGGCTCTCGTAATGTCGAAACCATATACTTCGCAAGGTATTGAAGAGAGGCTGACTGTCGCAGCCTAGCCACGCTGCGGTTTTAAGTCTCCATTCAACAAAAGAGATATTTTCTGACAAAAATAGATCAATGAATTAGTATACCGACTTATGTCAGATCGTTAATATTTGTCCTTTGTAAGTTATTAAAATATTTATCACTTTTCCGTTATTATTAGTTGTGTTATCTTTTTGTCTCATCATTACACGGCTTGCCTGTTCCTGTAGAGGCTTTGTGTGGACCGTTTGTGGATACCTCAATCAATTATGGATTTAAACCCCGATATGTAAACGACAACAGAATGGAGATAACAGTTACTAGAAAGGGTGAAGAAAGACAAAAGACTGTTTCAGAAAATAATGACAATGCAGAGTAAAATGTGGCTATGGAATAAACCACTGAAACCGAAACTCATCTCAGCTTTTAACTAAAAACGTTGAATATTTACACTGAAACCTACACCGACATTAAATGGGATAGGATTTGTTTGACGGATATGACAGTTTGTCGGTTTAACCAGTATTCAAAATTGAGAAAAACGTTTGTTTACCCTACAATTGTATAAGTTATCACAGGAGGTTAATGTTAACCCTACAATTGTATAAGTTATCACAGGAGGTTAATGTTAACCCTACAATTGTATTAGTTATCACAGGAGGTTAATGTTAACCCTACAATTGTATAAGTTATCACAGGAGGTTAATGTTAACCGTACAATTGGATAAGTTATCACAGGAGGTTAATGTTAACCCCACAATTGTATAAGTTATCACAGGAGGTTAATGTTAACCCTACAATTGTATAAGTTAGCACAGGAGGTTAATGTTAACCCACAATTATATAAGTTATCACAGGAGGTTGATGTTAACCATTCAATTGTATAAGTTATCACAGGAGGTTAATGTTAACCCTACAATTGTATAAGTTATCACAGGAGGTTTATCACTTTTCACTGCCCTCACTTTGTGGTATCAGCATGTACGACTTTTGATAGTGTTGTTTTAGAAAGGGCTATGATTTAATGACTGACATGGATTTACAAATATTATCAATATTTGACCTACTTAAAAATTATGATCCAGACATTACATGCGTAGTGGTAACATCTCGCATTCAGGACGTAGAATAAACTTATCACTAGAACTTACAAATTCAATAATTCTGTAAACCACCTGGTATTCAGGGTAAACAATGATTTTGATTTCAGGATGACATATTTTGTTATAGAAATAGGGCGAAAACAATTCTCTACAAAGATTAAGATTTGACCGACTGGTCTTTGTCCAAGCGTGTCTGTAGAGAATGTGCCGTTCAGGTCCGGTGCTAGTTAGCTTAGTTGTAGGTAATCCAGTTTAGATTTCTACACGATTTGCTACGCCGCGGGAACCTTGTCAGCATAATCATTGTCAAACAAATGTCCTCGAATTTTGCTCCTTTTCTCCTGTGATTTTTCAAATTAAGTTAGCATAATGCTTTAAGGGGAAATAATGGTGAAAATAAGAGGAAAGCGGTAGGGGGTGTCCACAGCGCCTCCGGTTCTCTCAATTATTGCCTGGCTTCCGTGAGGGATGCTCCAGTATTGTCATGGGGGTTATTACAACCACAGCAAAGTAAATTTCTTTGGTTTACAAATAATGTTCTTGAATTATCTGAAGAAAAGGTGTTGTTTATAGTTATCAGCGCCCATATTCAAGCGTTAAATACCCCGTGGGATTCAATAAGAGACTTAATTCAATGTATTTCCAATTAGGAACCATGGCATTTACTTCTGCACGCGACTAGCCTTCTTGGTTCTCTCAAATACACATCGTTCAAGAAATGGTACAGACGAAGCATGTAAAATTTCCAGTGCGGTACAATTTAGAACCTTCAATAGAATATATTCTTCCTTTTGCTATTTTGAAAAAGATCATTTAATACATTATGCATTTAGGTTTGTGTCTGCTGATTATTAATATTTTGCCTCAAATATGGAGCGTTTTACAGAAAATCTTTCGAGGTCTGCTGCTGCGCCATTGATGCTGAGGCCGTAAAATCATATAATTGTCTATAATTAGGGGGAATTAAAAGATAATTTCTAGTCATGCAAAGTCGCAAATACAACAAGACAAGGCATTGGGAGACAACTTGGTCGTCTCCACGTCAAGTGTGGAGGTCTAATTTACAACTGTACTCCTGCCACCGTCAATACTTAGTCCCCGTTCAGGAAATTGAAACTGCAAATAATTTGCTTTCTGGTGAATCGAGAAAAATAAAAGTTTTTATCAAAACGCACGCTAATTGAATCAAATCAGGATATTAGAATTTCCACTTGACATTGTAGGTATAATAATAAAATTGCAATTAGACAATTTTGATTGGAATTATATTGATTGTGCGCTCTAATACCTTAATCGCTTTCTACTGAGTTATTCCTGCTCGGACACAGAGACAAAGTACCACACGCTATTATGTTGTTGCTACACCACCTTATCTTGAATTTAATTTGACAAAAATGCTCATTGTACCAGCTGTGTACCAGTATGTAATTATGTACAACAGAGATGTTGTTTAAATGCTGGTCTTACTTTTATGAGTGCAACATGTGTGCACCGAAAACCGATGGCACATATGTATTCATGTCTTTAATGCAATATCCTATTCAGTTTTATTTTATTAACATATTAGAAACAGTATTCCGGTACTATTTACAGTATTTACAGCCTTTCTGTAATTATATAGATCACTTTCACTTTATAAAATAAAATAAAATATTTTAAACTGCACTGATATTTTATCACCTATATTATAGAGTTTGTAGTAAAATTGTTACATTATTGATGATTTGTTATATTTTATTTGTTTTGCTTCATATATAAACATTTTAGAATACCCATTAATTCTTTGTCGATCCAATGTAATAAACGTTTTGTCGATACGGATTGCTGTCAGCACAATACAACTGATATTCTAACACCCGTGATATAACCCAGAAACCAAAAATGAGTACAAATCTTAGATTTTCGCTGAAAATTATCAACTCGGCAGTTTCGGTCTGATTTTTAAAATATGCACCGAGGTATATGACCAAGATTGCTCCTGTTGTCGTAATAGTTTAACATACGGTTAACCGTCTCCATTTTCTCTGCATATTTTTATCTATCTCAGTGTCTTCCTAAACAGTGAAATCCGGCTAGACGATTTTTGTGTGTCTTGGCAGTGGTAGCTAAGCCGTTCTGTCCATGTTGTAAAGAGAACTGCAAATATTAGAATCCCTTAGATAAACACAAATGTGAACTCGATGGGTTGGGTCGATCCTTGGAATATGCCTATGTTTGTCAAGTTCAAACCGTTTTTGTCGAGAGCGATTTGTCCTCAAGAACGTCCACTATAGGTACGAGGGTCGATTTTTTATGAATGAAATTTCATTTTTCAATTCAAACTAAAAAGTATGATTTACATGGTATTTGAGCTCGCATCGAAATTCGGTTTGTTTACGTTCGAATTATCGTTGATCTTAGATAGTTATAACATTTATCTTTTACAATGCTGCTCTACAGCATTTTCATATTTTCCCCAGATTAGATTTGAATAAATCTCAAACAACATTTTGAAGAACAAAGTATGACATCTTGAAAGTATAATCAGAAATATTTTTGTAAGCTCGAACCTATGGCGGCAAGACGTTTAATTGATACAAAGACTTGACTTTACCTTCAGAAAAGATATTTTTTATACTTTTTTTTGTATATTTGCACACGTTCCCTTTAATTAATCAAAATATCCCTATGCTTACAATATTTTCCTGTATGACACTAAATTAATATATGGAAAACTAATATATACATAAAATAGAGTACACAATTTTGGTTTATATGAATTACTCAAAAATATCCCTATTGTAAAAAATAAATACTATATCGCATACAGAACAGTTATGTACACACAAAACATGATACAGCCCTGATTTAACTTAACGATCAACAGCTTGCATTGTGGTTCATATCAATGCTACACACATCAAGTGTACAAATATATTCCGCAAATATGTTTATTCTATAGTATTTTGCGGTAACCTCCACACACGTAAACAAACAGAGCGACAATTAACTACGACTAAAGAGTCATATAGCAAGCTTGTACCAATAGCTGAATATTTCAATATTCCTGAACTCAAATACCACTAGAGAAATTAACTACTCACAATTCATAAACGATGAACAAAAACCGTGTTAATTGCATAAAAAATAATAGAAAATGTGAAATAAATTATATATATGTATTCATGATTTTTGCTTAAGGTTATTGCGATATCAAATACTTACCACTTAAACAGCTATATATGTATATATGTTTTATATACCACTTAAACAGCTATATATGTATATATGTTTTAAAAGGTTTAAAAAAAGGTTCACTTACTATGAATTTACTCACTTTTTCTTGCTGTTGGTGCTGTAATTGTTTCATCAGTATACTCCTCTTTTTGTCTTTACAGCGTTTGTTTTGAAACCACACCCGGATCACTCGGGGACTCAGGTTTGTCATTTCGGTTAGTTGTTCTTTCATTAAAGCGTCCGGTCTCGGATTTGCATTATAACACGTTCTCAGAGTATGTAGTTGTTTTTCGTTGAGCACTGTCCTTATTCTAGTAGGCTTTTGTTCTGACTTGTGAACATGTGATCTTGTACCATTCGTCTTTGTATTTGACACTTGTTCCGCCCGGCCAGCTGAAATGAAATTGAAAAAATACAGTCATAATGTTTTTACTTGCTAATTGATGTTTTTGACTTATTATTTGTATCAGAGTTTAATACAATGTAAACAATATAATATCAAGCTTACTCTAATTTTGTTTAACGTTTATTTTTGAAACGAAATAGTTTGCTTTTGCCGAAAACCATTTTATTAAATACATGTGGATTAGTTGATAAAGTGTATACAACATATTCAATTTTATTTCAAATACATTTGAGATCCTTCAAATTTTTACATGAAATGAAATTACGAACTTTCACAATAAAAATTATGTACATGTATTACTCATAGTTAATGATAATATTTGTAGCAATATTTGAACTGTTTTATATCAAATAATGTTCTGATATTTTAATAAACAAATGATAAATACTGGAGTGGTTAAAAAACAACCAGACGAATATCTACAACTGAGTGGATATCAATGTAGAAAAATCTCGAAAATTGCTAATGATTAAAGCAAGAAAATACTAATACTGAAATACACAAAACAAGTTTACTTGAACAGCATTCCATTCGTATAGGAAATTCATTATCGATGAATCAGTGCAAAGCGATGTAAATATTGCTATATATATAAATAATCATGTATATCTACCTAAATATTACTATAAAACTCTACAATCATGAACTCAATCATCTCTTTATTATATATATAGCATGAAGGCAAACCAGCTGCTATATTATTTATTACAGAGAAGAAAACAAAGCTCTGATGGACCCGCATTGGTCTACTGACGACGGAGAGAGTGGCTTCGTCAACACAGGTGAATAATTTACAATGCATGTTTGCCGGTCGACAGGTATGCTGGAATTATCGGCAGTTTCACGACAGCTACAATTACTACCGTTCTAGTCCCTACTATCACACAATACCTAGTGTAATCATTTTCAATTACAGCTGTTACCAATAGCAAGGAAATGTGTTGTATTCTATTTTTAACGGTATTACCATTTAGAGATTACTTAATGAGTGTAAACATTTTTTCTTATTGTTTACCTGTCGCATTATGCCTTTGTCCATGTCAATATTAAATATCATCAATAATAAACAGATACATCTACTTGTATTTATCAACTTGTCTCAACGGAGGAAAATAATACCTATATATGTCATATTATAGCGATCAAAATATACATTATCAAATTTCCACCGCAATTGTTATTATGTATCATCTACAATAATAATTCGTTCCACAAAGTAAACAATAAGAGTTTCCATAGTGTTTATTAGTCAACAAAGTAAACAATAACAGTTTCCGTTGTGTTTATTAGTCAATATTGTGTCAGACATATCGCTGCACTTAACCCTTATTTAACAATACATCACTATAGTGTTAAATATTCAAGTAAATGTTGACGTGATATTACAAATGTATTAATGAATGAACTAAGAAGGCAATAATAAAAACCAATACCGATTTTAATATTCTAACACGACATTGAAATAAATGAAAAATTCGACTTCGAATAAAGGGGAAAAAAACGAAAACTCTCATAAAAATTCCTGTACTTCAAAAATAACACCGTATATGATAAATAGGCCATACCTCAAAGTGAAATGGTATACATAATCTTGTATGTGATTTGTTTACGTATGTCGATTTCACTGATAACAAGAACCGCAAGGGAGGCGTTTGAAAGCGAGCAATTTACCTCTAAGCTCCAAAACAATGGTAATACCATGCGTTTGTCAGGCGCAAAGATGACTTTATCTACAAAGGACCGCGAGCAATAACGGAACTCGAGGCTTATCGGCGTGGAATTTACGTGTCGGTTTGTTCCTTCGGCTATATTATGCATATTGTAAGGATATTTTGCCCCGGCTATCTATCGCTAGTTTGAAGGTTATGAATAAATAATTGATAATTGATTCGGCCATATTTGGATGAATTATTTAGCAATGAGATCCTGATACAATATTTACCTCGTTTGGCTGATAACGACCTATTGTATCTAATCTTGCTGTAATGAACGCAGAAATTCGGTGTTTGAATGCTCCGATTAGGAAGAATTATAGCTATTATTTTCCTGCTTTTGACGAGGCTTATCAGGCGAGGTACAAAGTCAGGTAGCAAACTGAATGAACTTATCAAGTAATTAGTATCGAAGTTGTCACACTTAGGGAAGAACCGCCTCCCCCGTTGTCGTGTTACTGTAGGTGACTAACCGAACTATGGTTTAGGAATTAAGAAACTCGACAATTGAAACAAATTATTATTATAATATTTCAATTTTCTACTTTCAAATCAGCTAGACAATTCCACAATATTTACAATTTGATTATTTTTTTTTGCGCGTTTTCTCAACACGTTAAAATATTTGTATAGCAAAATCTAAAAATACATGCAGCTATGAATATTTCAACAATGTCACAACTGTCGTTTTCACGCTCATTATGTTAAATATATTTATATTTCTGTCATAATTAGCCTTGGAACTACTGTACCTTTTGTTCGATTTGTGTCTAATACAGAGAACAGGTATCTCGTTCAAGGTTTTAAACCTAACCAATATTAGCAGTATAAAATATTAATACGACCGTGTCAGGAAGTGTCTGCGGGGAATCCGTTTTCACTAAGCAAGAAACTGTATTAGTAATTGTTAGTGTATTTTTCGCGTTGTGGGGTCTAATTGATAACCATTTGGTACAGGTATTCACTCCAAGACAATACGTATTTCTACGTTTAATTCATGCACAATTTCAAATACAACACATATTTAACTGACACAAAAAGCGGGGTGTGTTAGTTTTGATTGTGGCTCGATCACTTCTAAATCTCACTCATTATGGGGCGACTACAAGCACCCTCACAACGACACTGCTCTCCCAGACAACATTATGCGAGCAAGTCTTTGACAAAAACGTTTATGTTGACAACTGGTATCAATTATACCGCTATAGGGGCGGTAAAATCTGTCAGTGTACAGGCTGAGGTAGATATTTAGGACTTAATTCGGTAAATTGTTAAATAAATCAATTCCGTTCAGCGTTAATATTAGGGGGCGTTCTACAACAGGTGATTTGTACGACCCTACAGCTCTATTTAAATGTTACCCAAGTACCCTACAGCTAGCAAGGGTCTACTCCTAACCTTGTAAAGGGCAGAGCACTTGTACTATAGCTATACCGACGGTGAGAAACCTGACATGTTCATTTCTAAAGGACAAAGTAAAAATGTCATTACCCCCAGGTATGCTTCATTTATAATAGTTCACGCTCACGTAGGCAAATCTGCCACTGTTTTAAAACAGTTTCAGTGTTAAAGGAATAACAGGCTTAAAATAGATCAACCGTGCTTTCTTTAAACATGCTACACTTTGGTAAATAGTAAATATAAAATAATACAAATGTAACTTTTATCTATATTGTGTGATATTACGACATATATTCAAGCCTGTAACCTCTGTATTATTTCTTACTTTAACGTTATTTACTTAAATGAAAAAAATATACATTAAATTAAATGACGATGAAATACAAAACGGGTTTCATTTTTTCTACAATAATTAAAAGCATTATATATCTGTTTCCCATATTGTTATAATTTAACAGGTTCTTAATAAAGCGCCAGTTTTAGCTGGATGTCTCCCTCCATTGTAACGTTACCGGGCTATCCTCTGAAGGAAGAAAAGGTTACGCTGACATTTGGTCCGGTTCATATTTCATATTTACACCGATAAACGATCATTGGGACGACACACTCGGTAATAAAGCTCATAATAAGCCCGTCGTCCATAAGATGACCAATAAATAAACTGTCGTCTATGCGCGAGACACAGATTACATCCCGTTCCAGACGAGACTTGGAAGATGTATATCGGGATCATAATTGTTGTCATTTCCCATGCAGTTGTCAGTTTCTTCCGTGTTCATTTCGGGGTCAAAGGACACCGCTGAATACTCGCCGACATTTCATGAGTGACACAGTCGGATGTAGTAATAAAGCTATGTGTTTCTTTAATTTTCCCTGTGCACGGTACGAAAAGTTTCGCCCGCGTTGTAATAAACTAAATATTTATTTGTATTTTCCTACCAATTTCGACATCGGAAGGTAGTTATGTGGGTTTTATACGTTATTTAGGTACTGTTAGAGTTGTTTGATGTGGAGTATATATAGAGTTTATTTTTTTATTTACTTTTCTAACAAAACAACCGTTCTTGTCGGTAAATTGAACAACTCTTGAAGCGTACAAAGGAGTGGAAATAATTTTCTCTTGTTTGACCACATGCCTCCCTAACCAAGCGTGCCATCAAATATTACTGTATTGTTGGTATTTTATAAATATGTACAAGTTTCTTTCGTGGTTTCACCCAGCAAACGTACTTGTTGTATTTGTTTACAACCGACACCTACTATTTGTACACTCGATTTTTAGAACTGGATTGTCAAGTCACGCGTATCTTTGAGCACATCAAACAGGTGAGAAATAGGTTGATATTGATATTGATACTTCGGGCTAATTATAGACCTAATATTGACATCACATTAAAATAAAGTCAATGTACAATTGTTTTTATTTGATTCGTAAACATGTTCAAATATACATAAACCGTGAGGTGTGGGAGTAATAAATAAGTGTATATTTCAGAGAAATTGTATGAATGAGTGAATATTGTATGTGTGTTTTTTTATGTATTTTTGGGATATGGTAGAAAAAATAAAACATATTTTAACCGATCGATTATAAATATATACTGTAATGTGTGTATACTAGGTTCTTCAATAGAAAACGACGACACAGGAAAATGCATATTCATGATGTCAATTTCTCGACAGAGGTTTGTTGACATTCGTGCGAAGAAGAGAAAAACTCGAGAAGATTTCGAGGTTCGTGGGAGTGAGTTAAGGGGTCAGGTTGTCTGGGGAAAATTGTCTAAATCCCTAGTCCAACAGTGACATGGTGGGGACGTAGGTGAGAGTGTAATTCTCTAATCTCGTATCGTAAATACTCCGGCCCACAACGTACAAACAAGAATATCTACTGATAAGTGAATTATAATCCAAATTAACACGTGTGATAGGGGAGATATCACAGTGGCACTAGATCTAGGAGTTGACCCTGACACGTATCGGATGGTCCCCCCTACAGCGAGGCACGACGGGACCCTCCCGGCCGTGTAAACTAAGTCTCTGGTCCCGACACGGCCTTATGATATACCAAAAGCACGTTCGTCCGCACGTACGAAAGGGTAGTATTTTAGCGGCCATAGTAAGTCGACTCCGAATACACAAACCATAGGAATGGACGGTAGACGTGAAATTAGATTTGTTTTATATGATTGATAACATATGTAATAAAGTTTGTCATTAAGACTGATTCATAATGATACTGTCATCTTAGCGACCACGAACAGATACACGTGTAAATGTAGGTGGTCTAAAAACGGTGTAGCCGAACAATCATCATGTACATTTTCTTGTGTAACGGTATGATATAGCTTTGTGCTGCCTTGAGGAAAAATTGGACGGAAAATACAATTCAGGTTTTTAATTTGTTTGTCCTAGATATGAAAAAAATGATGATGTCAGCTACTGTTTAAGAATATATCTAACTTAGGTTTTATAGGAAATCCCATTCCCATGTCACAAAATATAGACTTAGTGTTGTTTCACTGTTAATTTCTTTCTCACGTAAAGGACATTGTGCAAGATCGCTTGTACTTGTTAACGAATCTTAGCTATCCTTTGTTATAGCTGTTGAATTATTAGATGTTCCGTGAAACGACTAAATTAACGAGGATTGTAGTGTTTTACAGCCAACGCATGACAGCAAAACATACCGGCATTATAACGGAATAACAAAACGGGTCATGATAAATACAGGAAACCATTTGTAGATTAAATAAAACGGGTCATGGTAAATAGAGAAATAGATTATCGGGAAACAAAATCGGAGAGTGGAGGGATCACAGTAAATACGGAATGTATATCAGATCAGTTAATTGTCTAAACAAAACAACTTAATATGCATTAAGCTATGTAAACAAAAAGGTCATACTAAAAACAGGAATACCTACCGACGAGAGAGAGTCCTTTTTCATTGTTGTTATTGTCGTCGTTATTTTTATTTGCACGTTTCGTCACAATATTATTATTGTTGTTAATCCGAGGACTTCCGTCTTCACTTCCGTTTTCCTTCGAAGACGCCCTCTCCACAACTTCGTGATCCGCCTTACAAAATAGTCCGTCGTCCCTGAGGGCGAATTCGTCCCCCGGGATTAGTTGCCTACTGCAGGCCACACAACGGAAACAATCTATATGGTACACGTTGTTCTTGGCCCTCATTACAAAGTCACTCTTCCCGAATGTTTGATTGCATTTGTTACACTTAGCCCCGAATATTCTGAAAAAAATAGATATCAAAATTAAGTAACAATATCTCATTTATGAAGAGATTCTTTCTAAGAAAAGAAGGAATTATTAAGTATTTACGTTATTATGTTAAGAGAAGAAATGTTAAAATTGAATTTATCAGTATTACAGAATTATTAATCACAAAAGTGTGAATAAAATATCAAATTATTATTGTTGATACCTTGGAAAAGTTATCATGTATATATTGATTTGTGATATTCCCCTTAAATTAAAATATAGATAACATAGGATAACTTAGATACATCATTGGGAATAACTATTTATAATTATACATTGTAATGTAAATTCATCTAGTTCTGTTTGATATTGTGCTATTCTTTCCGCTAAAATCTATGATTAAGTTTTTTTTAACACAGACAGTAAGAAACAATTATGATAACATTAGTAAAGATATATAATCACATATCTGTAACATCTAGTTTTAAATATGAATTATTGTTTATTATATACGAGGAAGCTTCTAAAGTACATATGTGTTTGTGATAAACTTTCTTTGTTATGAAATAAACGCTTAAGACTTTCTCATGATGTAGAAATATTAACAAAAGTCAAATATAAGTATACTACAAAGAACAAGAGTCAATTTTATATTACAATATGAAGCCGGAATAAATACAATACAAGAAATCAGTATAAGATATGTGTTTGCACGAACTGTCAGAAGAGTTGAAGGTACATTATATAAGAATAAATGAACCAGGTATTTTATTTATATAAAGTATAGTGTGTTTCGTTGATTAGAGTTTGGTAGGTATAGGTAGGTTTTAAACCCTGAAACGTCATTTCCAATGTTTGGCAACATGTACAATGCGGATAGCATATATACAAAAATAAATATAAATATAAAAAGTAATAATGTTGTGTGTAATCAGGGGATATGAGTGTGCAGTACATTAGCGCTGATAGTTGGGTGTATTATTTGAAGACTCAGCATACCTCCTCAGCCCTGTTCATACAACTCTTTAACGTTAAACAACATGTGTTGGGTAGGTTAAATCTAGTATTTGATGATAATTCCACGTTTTAACATTTATTTGGTCTGTGACCTCTTTTCAAAACTAAACAGAAGTCGAATAAAGATTATTTTCCCCATATGACTGTGGGTCTCCTAGCGTAATTCAAAATTATACACAGCAGGATATTGAGATAAACCTCCCCCTCCCCTAACACCTCCTCCCCCTCCTCCGATCCCCGTCACAGCGACCACGGGTGTTGGGTTATGTATTTTATACACATTCGTTTATAAAGTTTAACTTAATAAAATCGTTTAATAATGAAGTTAATGGTATTGACACGAGCCTACTTATTAACTACGCTATTCAATACATGCACTCGTTATATGATGCGACAGGTGTAAATTACAATAAAGGTTATCGATCAATAAACAGGTGAATTACAGGTATTCTGTGTAATTATGTAGTGCAATTATAACTGTTTTGTCTGTCATTACTGTAAATATAAACAAGAGTAATGACGGGCTCCGTAAATACGCCGTCACAGCCATGATCAATCAATCAGAACACATCCCCTCAACGTTTATATTGTAAAATGACATACACATCGCAACGTATACCATTTACATTCAATTTTTACCTACAAAAATTGTCAACCGAATCGTAAAAAAATGTTTAATAAACCACGAATTAATCACCTCGTTGTTAATAACGAGTAAATGTCTGTAGCTAGGTAGTTTGATGAGGGTCGCCGGCACGTAAGGTCGACCTATGTAATTATGCGATCTTACCTCACATAGTCCCGTCTGCAGTACGTTTTCCCATCCCTAACGAAACAGGTGTGACTCTCATCCAGATACTGGTTGCATTCGGCACATTTCAAACACGAAGCGTGCCATTCTAAGTCCGGAGCCACTTTTAATATAAACTGATCGTGAATTTGAGATCCGCATCCAACACAAACGGAAACCCGCCGCTTTTCTGCAAAATAAAATGATATATTTTCATTAATTTTTATTATTAATAATTCGTAGTATTTAAATGAATGTATTGATATATACAGCATAGCATGTCAGTATCTAATAAGTGGTTTTAACACTTAATTTAACAACAATAACAAACCTGCCTGAATCGTCATAATCCCTGTATTCACGATGATAACTTCAGAAAAGTTATCGATATATTTGTTGTAGTTACTTACTTTTCGGTTGTGGAGGAGGCTGTGTGTCAGCCGTCATGTCTTCGGCTTTTGAGGGTGGAATTTTGACAAAATGTTATTAAACACACAAGACACGATATTATTTAAACCCTTTACTAATAGTAGTGCTCCGTGCTAGTATGCTCTGAACACGATCATGTGTGTACACTCATCTATCCGTACTCCTCTATACATTCCTACTGCAGTAAGCCGTGCTCTGATTGGCTAAGCCGTTCAATTAGACGGGCCACACGTGATTCGGCTGTGTTCATCCTCGAATGGGCGTACACCATCTGGTGAAACCAGGAGTCTAAAATATTGATATTTGAATGAATCTATGGAGAAACAGTGTGTTGTATAGCACAGCGAAGGACGGACAGCGAAAACCTGGACTAAAACAGAGAGATAACCGTCACGGTGTGACAGAATGAACTCTCCGATACTTAAAACCTTCGTTGTTATACGCTACCTGAGCGCTCATTGCCATAGGCCCAGTTGTTTTTATAGTGTGTACCTGTGTACGGTGACTTAATTATCTTACCTGTTTCTTATACCTGACATAGGTAGTCCTAGTTGTCAATTTCTGGAATACGTATATTGATTATTAAAACAAGGTTGAGTTTGAAATTTTATGAATAAAAAAATAAATGAGTAAATGTCATGTTACTTATCAATTACAATCAAGTTATTTTATGCTGTTTTTGTTTCGTTATATCTTTTGTTTATATACGTCATGAAATCTAAAATTTAAGAAAAAGAATATTTATAAAAATAAATAAAACCGATGATATTCATTGTATAGTACAGTTAGTTGTATGTGTAATAAAATTATTGAACAAAAAATATTGATGTAAATAATTCAATACTGCCCTGTAATTATGATACATTATACATCAACACAATTATTTTTATCAGACAAAATAACAAGACAATTATACTGAAACTGTACGTTTTATGATGAATAAGAAGGCTTTGAGATATACTTTAATTACTTCCTACTGTGATTTAATTTCTTACGTCACAGATCTAATTGGGATGAGCAGTAAGCAAGTATCGGCGCTACACGAAGTAAAACACAATCTTTGTATGAAAAACAAAACACACTTCTTATTTTTAGTGATTTAATAATTAAATAAATGTATCGATTGTTTTAGTATTATATAACGCTAATGAGCGTGTGTGTTTGTATAAATAATATTTTGTGAAATAGACATATCAATTTACCATGTAAATTGAATATTTGTAAATGAAATTTAACAAAAGCATTGAAATAAAAGTTAAAACTTATTGTATTCATCAATATTTATACTTCGTGTATACAGATAAATGTTTTCATAAGTAAACAATGTATTTGGTAATTAAGCGACGATGTATTGATCGATGCATATTTTACACACAATCATATCTATTTTTGTAAACAGAAAGTAAACCAATAACTTATACTGTATCAAATAAAGTGTAAAAATGTGAAACAAATGAATGTTTAATCTGATTTGCATTTGTAAACAAAGTAGTGTTTAATCTGATTTGCATTTGTAAACAAAGTAGGCCGTTTATTGTCAATGTGCACAGTAATTCAGAACGGAGTTATAGTTTAAAATGTACGTTTTTTCTCTCTCCGTAATATAGAACACGAGTTTTGATATGAAAGTCCGGTGGTGATAACTCCTCAGGTCGTTTGTGTGGCCAGCTATAAACAAGCCGGCGTTCGACTATTGTTTATTTAACAAAATAAACTTTAGGCCTCAAGACTCTACCTTTGTAGAAACACTTTTGTTTGGCCGAGGGAGATTAAATGTGTTTATTTTTCGGTTAAATCGCAGCTTTCCCAGGTACATAAAACTTCCGTTGAAAACAATAGCCCTCCCCCAACCCCCACCCCGTCGTCTGGTCCTTACCGTTATCAAAGCTCACTGGCAGTCCTGTCTGCCTCATTAGTGAACGGGTCGTACAGATTAAATAATTATTCAATCTAGCAAAGTTTACAGATTGTTAGACATATTTATTGTTTGTGTGTGCTGACATTTAATTTGTATAGAGAGGCGGATTTGATATGTGTGTGAGGATATGTTTTGTAACGACATCGGGCAAACACGAGTCTCGGGTAATATTTCTTGTCGCAACAAGTCCAGTTTCTCCGCTTCCTTCTCCCCCATCTCCTATAAGATTCCATATGACAACTGTCTTAACATATCTAATTCCTTCTATTTTTTGACCATTAATTCCATATAGATGTCCTATTTCCCAAACACGTTCGTTCGTACCTTCGTTCATTTCTTCCCTCCTTCCCTTTCCTCCTTCCCTCCACGCACTCACTCTTAATCCAATCGCTAACAATGTTAGCTATCTCGCTCTCTTGATTCCTTTTGCTTCAATAATGTAACCCATTCTTCTCCCCCTCTTCCGTCTGCTTTATCAAGTTAAGATACTTATCTTTCACCCCTTTCTTCCGTAGTTTTCTATATAGCAGTTATAGCAACGAGTTTCTAATCTAACTGCATCACGTGCTACGTTAAACTGTATATGTGTGTAACTGTTTATTAACATTTCCCCGTTTTGTTTCAGCTGTTTATTTCATGTTTGAAATACATGTGATATTATTGTACCGAGGTGTACAGACATACCCGTAAGCTTACGTATCGAACAGAACACGGACCATATGTGGCGACAACTACATATTGTCATTGTGGTATCGCGGCGATCAATTAAAAATCAACACCAAAAATAACAGTAAAGGTGTCTACCCGTGACACCAGCTTACTTCTGTGTAACGAAATCGCCACCAAAACGCAAACATTGACACAGTATTGTGAGAAAAATGAGTTGACGGCCGAACTGGCATTCTGGGTGTTTGTACCCGGGATGACAATATTTACATGATAACCATGTCCGATTTTACGATTCTCCTCCGATAGCTTCGACCCGGGCGGTGTCAACACACAGTGTCAGATGGTTCAGCTCTGACATTATCTCCGCCTTTATCTGCCACCGTGTCCGCATCGATTTTTAGTCTCAGCCTGATTGTGCTGCACCAATCTATGTCACGTGATCGGTTTGGCACGCGTACTGAACGATCGAGTACGTCCCGGGGGATTCATTTCCCCCTCGAAAGTACTATCATTTTTACTTTATAAATATATTTTAAAAATAAAAAACAACTCCCATCCTCGGATCAGAAAGTTCAGACGTTTTTCTATCAGATCCGTTCACTTTTACACCGAAATCAACATACTCGTGTATATACCTCCCTCAATATCGACCGATCGTCAAAAAAAACGCAAGAAAGTTTGTAAGAATGATAAGAATGTTACCTGCACAAAAAATGTTGGAACTTAAATAATTCAGTAAATAGAAGCTTTTCACCAGCGATGCATCTTTCAGTTTACTTATATAAGCGAACACGTACTTATTTTGCTTTGCTTTTTTTTTATTTCAACGTTTTAGCAAACTAAACGACTGCAATTCACATATCACAATGCAAGATATTCCCGGAAGTATTGGTCAATTTCTGTATCTTGTAGCAAGTACAAGTATGAGGACAGGGCAAGGAAAGCGTAGATAAATTTGAGAAATGATTGATAAAAATGATGCAAATTCAAACAAAGAAAGAACTGCATATTTGTCGTTAAAAGTGACATTATCAGATCAAAATACAGTGCAATTTACCGTACATTAACATAACAATATTTTGATTCGAAAGTGTAATGATTTCCCATGGGAAATTATTCCTGTCAGGGTATGGGACAATAGATCTTGTTGATGATGCAATATACGAATCGACCTTACTGTATATACACATTATCAGTGTACTCCTCGGTACGCATACACGCTGCTTTTTGACAGGAGGAAGTTATAAACATGATTATCAACAACATTTTTTTCTGTAATCGTATAGGGAATTTATATTAATGTGTCGTGCACACGTATACCCTACTATTCTTTACATTGATTATTATATTTGCGTAGTGTATATATATCAAGAAAAAGATCCACTGCAATACAATTAATGCGGTTACGTTTATATATATATTAAAGGATTTTGTTAATTAATTAGTGAATTCAATATGCACTATTAGCTGAGTATGAAAATATGGAATATAACACTTGTCAAAAAAACCACCAAATAAACAAACAAAATGATAATTTTAAACGCTTATTGGTAGTGAAATTATTCCCTAATACGTTCACTATTAGAGGAAGATTAGTTCACTTAAGAACACTAATTAGTATAACGTCATTTATTTATTCTATTATCACGATTTCCTCACAATTTGGATGGACTGTATACAAAGTTACACTAATTTGTTGATTATAATATTTCTTTACAAATTCATATTGGAAACATACACAATACCATTTAAAATGTACATAAAGACATTTCAAAAGAACTACCCAAAGAAGAGCTAGACTGGAGATAATTGTGAAATGTATGTTTAGATTCATCTGGTCACAGGCGGTCAGCGATTCTTCAACTGGTACACATTGAAAGGGAAAAGGTACCGCTATGACCGATACCGCCTAGTACGTGAATTATAGCGGCCTCTAATGGTACAGAGGTTGGCCAAATATTCAAATGTCTTTGGTGGCGATACAGTACATGTATATAAAATGTAGTTTGTAGAATTAACTTTTCGTATCAATCACAAGGACACACTAAAATAGGGTAAGTTGCAATCCAAACGATTTCTGAATTCTTATGACAAGTAATGTTTTTCATATTTATGATCAACATGTTTTTGTTGATAATTTTGGATTTCTTATGATAAGCATATTTTAACGATTTTCTGCCCACAGTTCGTTTGATTTTAACAATTTCATTATCAATACTATTTCGCGATTTCATTTTTGTGATAAGCCTTTATGAATCTCAAAATAAATTTCTTGTTTATGATAATCATGATTTTGAATATTTTGGAATATTTATGATTATCATAATTTCACAATTTCATGTTGAATGTTTGCAGGATTTAATCGTTTTATTGAAACTCTATAGTGTTTACCAGTTCATGATTTCATGTTAATGATCAGCATGATTTCATGTTAATGATCAGCATGATTTCATGTTAATGATCAGCATGATTTCAATGATTTCAAGTAGGATTTTTATGATTATTTGAAATGTTTATAAAAACAGATCCCTCACCAGCATGGCAATCCACTAGGGTAGTAAATATAGGCGTCTCTGTTTCTGACTCTAAGCCATCCATAGCGAATATTTCCAGTTTTCCACTCGAACAACTTCTCTATGACCTTTTCCCCGTACCGATAGATCCGGTGCGATTTGGACAACTCGATGTGAACATTGACTCTAAGATGGTACAATATGTAACTGGTAGTTTTAGAATGGGAAGTTAGATTTCAAAACTTGATAAGATTCTACGACCTTTAAATGGAACTCGTAGTTGTATCAGATAAATACGAATGACTTCTACATATTCAGATCTGTTTAAAAGTGTGGTATATATCTTAGCCAGAGTTCTATGTAAAGCCCCCTGGTCATTCTGACAAGTTTTACAAACGTGTACATGTAGCCAGCAAATTTTATGAATTTAAAATTGAATAATTGAATTTACAACAGATAACATTGACCAGCGTAATTGACATTTCGTCGATAACTATACACGGGTCCGCTTGTACCAAAGGCAAATTGGCAAGTGTCAATTTAGCGATGATATAAGCGACATTGGTTTACATGACAACGCTATGCAAGCTGGTATAGGTCATGATTTGCCATAACCAGCCCAGGCAGATAGAATAACAGACATTACCGGTACGTTACGGACATTAATGGGAAGTTTCATGACGTGTTCTTGGGTTAAGTTGACGATGTAAAGGTCATAATTAGTCAAAACGCAGTTCGATAAAACCTCTGTATAAATATGAAAAAACTTCATTACTTTTGAAAAAAATACAAATCACTATCTCGGGGTGTCAACGAAAACCATTGCTTTTTTTTCACGAATGAAGAGCGGAACGCTTTAGAAGTTGTCGTAAGCTCTTGATCACCATACGATCAACGAAGAGCTTTTTATGTTACCTTGCGATAACAGTACTGTTATACAGGTATCTGGCGTTTGACCACAGAAAGTATTTCCACAGATACAGTAAACATACTCGGCAAATCTTCATATTAAGATTCTTTTTTTGCTGTCCGTTTAAAGAAATATTAGTTGTGGCCCCCCAAACCGTCACCGAACGATGACCTCTCGCCAAATTTACACCATTACATAAACGTAGTTAGCACTGTGACAAACGTGACAATGGAGACCATTTGTTGGCGTTCAAAAAGAAGCTGTACCGCTATGAACGATACGCTGTACAAAAGGCTTAATCAAAACGATATATTTATGGAATTGAGATTGACAATATTTTCTAACGATCGGACATCACAACGCAAAAAGCATACTTCATTTGTTAAAATCAGTAAAAGTTTTGAGATGATGTCAATTTAAACAACACCTTCTTGATAACTCATTTTTAAGCCTTCTAAAAGTTTTAGCATTGTGATCTATTTGAAGTATTTTTTTTCGATACTATATGTAATGACATTTATTAATTAAGCACTTGAAATCAAGGTCGACGAGAACTGACAAACTAACCTATGATATGGTGTCTAGTTAGACTAACCTATGATATGGTGTCTAGTTAGACTAACCTATGATATGGTGTCTAGTTAGATATCATTCACTTAGAGGTGTACACAATTCTTTTAAACATATTTTTTATTGAATAGTTATTATATATTATCTTGTAATCTTAAAAGCAGTATAAACGAAAGGAATTTACAGACACAAATGATGTGACAGGCTTCGATCATGGTTAAGTTACGTACCGCGCATCGTTTCATTTTAATTAAAATTACTCTATATGAAATGATCTATGAAGGTAGTGCTTTCCAAAGACATGAAAACGTTCAATAAATATAATAATGAACGATGTCAGATCTCTGTTTATCAAATACATTGCTTAATTTTTATCTAAAATGATACCGGTACGTATCGTGGGATGCTGAAGAGAATGAAGGAGTTTGGAAACCCAGCCAGTCAAAACTAAACGAGTTCTGTAAACAAAGATTATGATTTACCAATGTTCCCTTATGTAGGATGGAATAATTAGGTGTGGAAACCTTCACGACGATACAGTTCTCAAAGATACGTAGACCCAGAATGCCTGTACTACACATCGCGCTATTTGTAACGGAATATTAATCTTCTTAGAACAATAATTGCTTATATAAAAAATAGGATTTTGAGATAGTTGGCATTAATTGTTAATTCCATAAGAAATGTTTAAAACAAACTGCCAGAAAATGAAAAATGAACAATTAAAAAATAGAGAGAGAAATGAAAACTGACACTGACAAAATTGATATGTGTACGATTTTTTGGCTGCCACGCCAATGTTTCGAGTGATACAGATTAAAACCGGAAGTCGTTGCTTTAAACAATACTGCAAAAAATAAGGTTTTGGAGTCGCTGGAATTAAATACTCAAGAAAAGTATCAAGCAAGTAGCTGTCAGAGAATGAAATATAAACAATAAAAAAAGCCAGAAAAATGAATTTCTAGATTAGCACTGACAAAATATACACCATCGCTCATAGCTACTAAAAAATGAAAAATGAAAGTAAGAAAGAGCCATGACACCTAGGTAGGTTTTAGTTTCCCAGCGGGGAGATGTCGGGGAGGCGAGCTGGTCTCTGTGTGGTGAGATATTGTCTCGTGCGAGGGACTTGGGGCTGATAACACATGTCAGGAGACAGTCAGGCGACGGTCCACGGCGCAAACTTTCCCCCGTCCTCTCGACCTTCAGGGGCTCAGATCTGGGAATATCTGTGTCCCTCGCGACCACTAGGGACTCAGCTATGTCGACCATAACCCCTAAACAGGGCCCTGCCTATTAAAAGCAAATTATGATATCTGAAATGACGAATTTACGAGATATCATCCCGATAAAGTCCTCTTTCACCTTTATCACAGCACACGTATATATGTACTTGGCTCGGATCAACGTGGTGTTCGGTCGACAACTCGTCTCACACATTCTTCGTGAATAGACATCTCCTCCGTTTGTATTATCACTGATTTTGTAAATCATTTTTTCGACTTGATGGACAAATCGGATTTTGATTTGTCAGCTACTTGTGAATAAATACTTACAAAGATATATTCACACTGGGTGAAACAGTCAGACCTTGATTTTTAATCTGTATGATAAAAATACCGAGCAAATGCGATCATGTTGTTTGTAAAAGAAATACCTCTTGCGTTAATCTTTATATGAACAGAAGTTACGTTTGGACAGTTATTTGCTGATATGATTTCATGAACAAGTATAGGCGTACTTAAAAAGTAAATAATCAACGCAAGTTTGCGGAGCTTTTAAAAACCGAATCTTGTCTAATCCGAAGATAACATCGAAAAGGATTTTCATCCATCAACCGGAAAATCAACAGGAATTAAAAAAAGAGAACGTCCCCCTTCCAAAAAGATCACATGAAAGATTATGCAATTCAAAGTCTAGTTTATCTTCAAAATTAAAATCTGGATTAGAAAGGGTCCAGTTTTGAGTATACACCGTTAAAGAGAGGTATAGTTTAATCACCGTTAAAGAGAGGTAGTTTAATCACCGTTATAGAGAGGTAATCTAATCACCGGTATAAAGGGGCTAGTTAGGGTTGTGCTCGCTATGTGTTGGTCTCCTTGGGTTAGTTAGGGTTGTGCTCGCTATGTGTTGGTCTCCTTGGCGGGGAAATATCTATTTGCAACACATATTTTTGTACAATAAAACATGTTTACAACAAATATATCAATGGAATGAAACTGATCGTTTCGGAATGATATTTAGATTTTTGTAATAAACTGGTATTATTGACTTATTAATTTGAATGCTGGGTTGAACAAATTTATGAATATTTAGGGTCTGGTTAACAGGTTAAATTGGGACAAACTGCTTGATTAGAAAATGGTACAATGTATCAGCACCCTCCCCTCAACAATTATACAGCAATGTGATAGCTACAATTCACATACATTAATGAGGAAAATGAGCCCACCCCTCCTCAACTTTATAATTATAAGATAAAATCAAAAAAAATATCGATTGTTTGAAATATGTATATACTTAGAAAAAATTGAAAATATATACATATTAAAACTTCGAAATAATAGAAAAAAACTATTTTCAGATATTTTGAAAGACATTTGTATCTTGATTTTTCTTCTAAATCAACATCCAATACATTGAAAGGAAAATCAATTATATAATAGTTGAAAGAGCAGACACGGAATGGATTTTTCTTTATATATAGATAAAGAGTCGTGAATTGGCGATCCTCATGGTATTCAGACGTACACGGTACAGTTGGACCCCCTGGGGTATTGTATATTTAGACACGGTCTCGGACCCAAATTCCGTAACAAGCTGCTTATTTGTATTAAAGGGACTGACACGAGCTGGTTTATTGTTATAAAAAGGGGATGATCATCGATAACCGCCACCAGGGGGCATGGCACACGTGACCTTTAGGTAGGGATTCACTCTCGATTGTTGACCTTGACCGGTAGTTGCACCTGATTGTTTGTTTAATTTGGAGTTTTGAAATGAAATATTTTTTAGCCGTGTACAAAATAAGTATTCTTGTTGTGTCTTTGTTCCAAAAGTAACAGACGCTTAACAAGCTAAGGGATCTAATACTTATAAGTGTCTGACGTCCATTGTCTCGTTAAGTTCACGTCCACAGTCTCTTAAAGATTTCCGTTGGGCAATCCGTAGTCTCGTAAGTTTCCCACCCGAAGTCTCTCAAGATGCGCCATTCTCAAATCACACGAGAAGTCATTGACTTTTTCTGATTTTTAAAGTTTCAGTTATGAAAATATCGCTGGTACAAATATGTTACACGTCAAATATTAATACTGCTGTCACAGCATGAACGCTGTGTAATGGACTGCATTTCTGTGGGAATAGATGTAAATCATTATCTGACGAGTTTTATATACTTTAAAAATAAACAACAATTTGAATATTTCACCGTCCTATCTTAACAGTCCTCTCACATAAATAAATACGTAGTTTACACCGTGATCTATTGTATTTTGGCACCTGCCTATGAACGTCAACAGCTTTGAAGTAACAAGAGCGCAGGTGATACAGATCTAAATACACCAAGTTAGCACTAATTCATATTTAATTAATACATAGTACTGTTGACTCGGAACGGTGAAAGTCAGTCAAGAGGAACGGCAAGACAAAAAGAAGTCCCAGTACGATGCTGTCACGCTTGAGTTGTCAGCTATCAAGATAATGTGTGCATAACTTATATATATATATATAGCAATACACGGAAGGGGATTAGGCACAAGCTATTCAACTTACATTAAGCCTTTTCCCAATACCATTTTTTGGTATAAATATAAAGAAATAAAACATTTTATCTCTGTTTTGAAAATTTAAGAAAATTTAATACAACAACATCTCCTTAATCTGCTGATAGCAACAAGTACTAATCAACATTTCTTAATTTTCTGATGTTTAAGATGTAAAAAAATGCTGCAGAAGCTTTACGCTTACTTCTTTCTTCGCAGAAGGAATACACATTTTAAACTGTTGATATAAACAATGTAAAGAACTGGTGGTACGTGGCGGTTTGAACACGTTGACAAATTAAAATGACTTACGCGTTGAATAATAGGCGAACGTGTTAGAATTGCGATATAGATATAAGAAAGCGATACGTTCTAGTTTTCACATTACCGGAATTTCTTTGATAGATTCCGATAGCCATCAGAAACAACGGTATACAAGGTTTATCGCATGATGCGTTCGGCTGATAAAGCTAAACCCATATCGAACGCACTGGATACTGCCGCGGGGGTCGGGTTCGATACGAAGCAATAGTGATGGGCGCGTTCGAGGCGAAAACCCATGATTAGGACAGAGTAGGTTTGATTGAATTAAAATCTTTCGATAGCGGTAACGTCATTGACCCGGGGTTATTGACCTTGCACATAGCGGTTGACCTTTGATTAATAGAAGTTGGAGTTAAATCTTTGGAGAAAGTTGTGATCGCTTTGTAAACATCGCTAATGAGACGTGAAATTCTAACAGAGATATAATATATGATAGATCACCACAGTCCAGTTCAGATAGCGACTCCATTTTGATCTGTAGTAAGTCAAAGACACGTGTCCTGAGTCGTTTACGTAATAATGGTGTGATGGTATGGAATACACGTACAGTATCGTCGTCACAATGTACGTGGTTTACACGTCATCGGGTTCAAGAACCTTAAGTATCTATATATACTGACGCAATTTACTCAGCTGTGAAATATGATCCACCAATCAACGCCATTCAACGACACTGACATTTGGCTTCTAGAGGATTTCAACCACACAAATACTAGATCGAAATAAAACAAACTATGAGTTATGATAATTTGAACTCCCCAGAAACAACGAATTATGAATATATAATAATAAAATTACATTATAAATATGATAAACAGTTACATAATGCTTCGAATATCCTCTGAGAAGGAGGAAAAACAAAGTTTCAATTGATTTGTGAAAAGCATTAGGATTTATTTACGCTGGCCCAGTTTTGATTAAATAGTTAAAAATCGTCGCGTAGGTTTACATTTATAAGACTAGAAGATACATTTAACATGCATATATTGTCGTTCTAAACACATCGCTATTTATACTTGAAACATATTTTGATTGACACTTGAAATCTATATTGATTGACACATAAAACGTACACTCGCCTACATGAAACCAACATTTATTGTCGTGTATTAGAATGTATACAAATTCTTACCAGAAACATGCAAACATTTCATAACACCCCGATAACAATCTACCGATACTGTTCCTTTGCTTTAATCGTCGGCTTAATCAATCATTACACCAAAACACAAGCTAAGTAAAAAACACTTTTCTAAACCAAAAAAATGTATCTGGAATCAATCGTCTGACGTGAAAAGCAGATATTTTAACAAAAGTGTATTGCTTAGTTTTCATATTTTTCTATGTACTCATACAATAAGTACCAAAAGTTCAACCAGCTGTATCTATATTTGGGCTGCACCTTCTAAGGTCACGTGAACAGTCATGAAACATTAATATCAATGTATTCCTTATAAGGGCCGATTGTTATTTATTTTTTATTTATGTGTTGTTGTTGTTGTTGGCTGAATGTTTGAATTGACGAGAAAGCATTTTCCTATTTATGTGTCTTGGGAATTTTATAAGCTGTGTTTTTTACAGACTAGGCAGGTAATTATCGAAAATACCTGCGTCTCGAAGGTACTTGTCTTCATTCTTATTGTCCCTTAGGTGGAACCAGTAAAGATGACACTCGCACAGTTCATCAATTAATCAACGAACTGATTGGGTTGACTCGAAAAACATGTTTCTAAATTTGAAGTAGCTTTTGTGTTTAAAATACCAATAAATCATCTTAGGACACTATTGTTATTAATTATTCAGAATTGAAGGCGTGACACAAAACACCATTCACGTTTGCCATTATATTACCCTTTGCTACAAATGTAGTGAATGTCATTAATTTTTATAGTTTTAGAGTATGCTTTCACAAATCATTTTACTACACTGCAAACGGTACCAATGAAATGTCCGTACATGCACAGGTTTACATTCTGGCTGTGTTAGTATCATCTGTTGTGTGTTTGATCGTATCACATTTTACATTGCTAAAGATGAGGTTTCGAGATCGGAAGATTTCAGTGTTACTGAATATAAGTCAACATCGTGCTGATTTTGCGGATTCCAACATTAAAATGAAAGCCACTAAACGGCACATCGAAAAAAAAACTTTATTTCTTTATGTGACTATATACCATCTCTGGCTTTTTGAAGTATAATCATATTTTAGTATGTTTTTATTAAGTCAGAATCGGTTTTATATGATCAAACTAATTATCTGCTCAACCGTTTTTTTGACATCTAATGTCAATTAGTGTAATTTAAATACAAATGGAATTCGTTACTCTGATTGGCAACGAGAACCAACACGATACGTTTTTATGAGTATGAATTTATGTACAGGCTAATGTCGGCTTATTTAAGAATTGAAATAAGGTATTCGTCCGGACATTTACATTTTAACCAATTTATGGTTATACTTTGTCACCAAAAAAACCCAGCTTCACTGAGATCTGTCTGTATTTCATCTATTCTTACCTTTAGCGCATTTTGACTTTTACCTACTGTATTACAGTACAATAATTGTTACCACAATACTACATTACAAAAGCATAACAACTGTAATTTCATTATTATTAACTTTCCTTTCCTCAGTAGTAACATGCCTTATTCCCTGCTTACATATGTATGGATGTTACATGTCATAGATCTTTCGTTACTCTACAATTTTTCTAATAATAAGGTATATTATTAGCTTTTTCAAATGAAAAATTTCAGTTAACATTTAAGAAACATTCTGGTGGTCATAATGAATTGATTTCAGACAAATGACCCTGTTTGCCCGGCCACGTGGGTTTTCTCGGGGAACATTTAGACCCTCTGAGCGCTACCATCCGGGTCAACAAGAGTGATTAATATATGATAGAAAAATCTTGATTCATAATTGTTATAAAATAAATAAAGATTATATACTATTATGTATTACTAATCACGACTAAAGCCTTCTTTAATGTGTCTAGATAGTTCTATAACGAATCTGAGGCAAATCATCAAGACGAGTGCCACATGTGTTGCAGAACACGATTATTTTTGTGTGAGGGTGCATGGTGTTTTCCCTTTTGATTTGGTGTCTCCTCATTTCCTGTTGTTTATATTATCGTTTCGTATCCATAATGAGTTCAGAATGTGATTTTTTTTTCTGATATACTTGAATAAAACCTTATAACCAAACACAAAGTCAATCAAAACGTTTTGATCGAGTAAAATCCATATAAGGCAAAAAGGTCATTACGACAAAGGGAGGTAACCCAGTCTCCAGATTTTTTTTACATGTACCACATCAGTTTCACAGATGAGTTCTAATAGGTCATGGATATTTTTCATTTAACATCGTTTTACGATGAAAAGAGTTCGTGGAAATGTTTATGTATAACCAGGTAGGATTAAGATGCCGCTATTGATTTACAAATAATGATTCTTGACAGAATCAGGAACAATAGCAATGTAGAATTTGTAAATACACCAAACACACACATTTCAAATAACCATAAAGTTAATGACACGTTTTCATGGAAATGTGTTTGATAGGAAGATTTCATCGTCTTCTTATCGCTTTATCTCTTTATATTTTTTTCTTATCGACGCTGAATAATGTTGAAATCAGCCAATCTTCGATCGATATGGTCGGATGTGCGGGATGACAACACATTTTCTTACGTCGTTCTACACGGCATCGACTTCCGGTTTATCGGTCGAATGGATCATTCGCGTGACCTCTGCGCCAGTCACGAGCGCATGTGACGTTGTATTCCGGAAGTTGAAAACGAATCGACGGAAAATTACGACAGTGGTATTGTTTTGATGTTAAGATAGGGATGTTTTGAGATACGTCTGGAAATGAGACTTGTAAGGCGTACTCGTGAATATAATGAGGGAGCCGGCTTATAACAAAGTTCCGGAACTGGTCCGCGAGAAGTGACTGAAGTTTATTGATGCATGCATGAATCATATCGGGGTACCGTCCCTCCTACCGCGCCAGCAGTCTGTAAGACAATATTCGCAGACGACAAATTACAGATATATCAAGTTACCAGGGAGTTGGTTCAATAGCGCGTGCGTTAGAAAGGTGGTCTAGGCGCGGGCCTGGGAAGCCACGCGCACAGCTCACGCCGGATGTGCACATGTCAAGACCTGTCAACATCCCGTTTGATAGTGATTAGTAAAGTGGAAAGTTGTCGATTTACAATATATATAAAATTGAAGTAGATTGAAAGGAATTGTTGTTGAACATTTTTCTCAACAGCAGAAAAATAGTAAGTAGCAAGAATCGCAAGGAAAAAGAAATTTGGAACCTTCAGACTGAATCCCCCAAATCTTCACTCGACCATTCAACCTTCGTTTAACAACATAGATCCTCCGATCACAAGTATTCAGATCAGCTGCTCCTCTAGGCTTAAGTTCAGATGATTAGTCTCTGGTCTGCTGTGGAATACGTTCAACCGAAAAATAGGTTTAAACAACATTTTTGCTTGAAATGACATAGCAAGTGTAGTAAAAACAATCAATTCTTAACATAGCAGTCAGATTATATACTGTTTTTAGACAAAGACGCTAGGGTAGATACCTCTTTTTAGTAACAGCTAATGCAGAAGGTACTGCTGTTTTTAGACATCACAGCTAGATGCGTTATTACTCAGAATACATATTTTTAGACGCAACAGCTAGAGTAGATCCTAGAATTCAAATCATGCCTTCATATTGAAACATACTTTGTTGTATCATGCAGTTATTTATTTTGATGAATGTTATCCGAGCCTCATCAAGGGAAATAATATTAGTAGGAACTATAAAAGCAACAGTTATTTCTAGCGAAACGAAACTTGATTAAATTCGGAAATTGAAAGATAGAGACCAACTTGTCAATTAACACTACACCCAGAACTTGCGGCGACTAAACAGACCGATGGTTGTTGACAATTCGTGGACGGACATATCTTTTAACGCTGCGGCTCATCTTTTCCAATCTACTATCTCCAGCTACTGCCATTCTAGCAGAGATCTCTTGATGGAGTTCGTGACAATTCGTTACAACAAATAATATTTGTCATATTCTGTATTTGTACAATATTTGAATCAAATCGCATTTAATTTCGCTGTTTCCTTTATTCGTTAATTACTTGTTTCACTCGCCAATGACAAAATGCCGTGAAACGTGAAGACTTTATTGACATTAGGAAACAGACATCAATCGGAATTGTACATGCGGAAATTAATTTTCTAATCATTGTCCAGTTCGCATGCTTCTTCACGCCATCTTGTTTGATGTTCCATGGGATGCCTCGTCCAGGTGAGAGGTCACACAGAGAAATCTGTTCCCGCCATTAAACATGTCGTCTGCTGAAACTAGTCGCGATCGTGGGAATCATAATAAACAAGACATAAAATTGCAGACAGACTTTCATTTGGAGAGAATTTCATCCTAATGTATTGGTCCTTTGGATAGATGAAATTTTATCATAATAACGTTTCTTTGGATGGAATGCTAACACGAGGTAGCTACTGATATATTCTTTCTTCTGGACAGAGGGTTTCAAACAATGGCCGACCCATCCTGCCCCAGAAGGGTTGTTTCAAACCAGCTATGCGGGTACCCATAACACTGATTAGTTGATTTGATTCCACGGAACAGTATTTACCGCTCTTAGTCAACACACGGTTGACTTTTGTTTACAATAGCCATGATTCCTGACAATAGAGGTAATATTGGCAAATTGTGGTTTTTCAAGAAATATGCGGGCAGTTCTATGTCTAAATAATTACATAGCTTTTTATGAAATAGGCAGTTTTGATACTTTGCATAACATTGTCTATTTTCAAGATCATTACGGACATACTTATTGACGTTTAATGGTTGGCGATTAGCTATCTGATGCATACTTAATACAAAAAATGATCCTTTTGTTAATATAAACAGAGAAATTGTACCCTTCGTTAATTTGGACACTTTTTTTACAGACTATTCCAGACTATCGAAACAATACCAATAGGAAAGAAGCTTGATCCACGGATGAGAGCTCTAACGTAAAGGTAACTATACGTTTACTGAAGTCGTACAACTACACTACTTTGTGTAAACGTTCAATGCATGTCAACACTTCCCTTTAGCGTTACCAAATGCAATAATCAAAAGTGATTTAAATATGACCTGTAAACTATGTCTAATGACCACATTGTTTCGACATCAATAATTCTTTTCATCCTTCAAGCGTTGCATATAAACAACGACCAGGACCGACTAGGTCCAGCTTCATCTTTCATGTATTTATTCTTTAGGTACAACAAGATATATCGGTCAGTGACCATGATGGTTGTATTTTTTTTGTATGATATTTTCTGTGTTTTGAAATATATATCAACCTCAAAAATATTTGAATTGTCTGTATAGGTAAATGTTTTCCAAACACATGGAACCACAGTTAAACTGCTGCTGATAATATGGTTTACATTTTGAAACAGACCTAAAACATTTTCACACCGAACAAAATTGAAAACACGAACTTTGACATACGGTGGAAATTGATTTTCGTTGGGCCCAAATTTCGTGGTTCCCCGACAAAACGCCGTTTCGTGGGTACTTGAATTCGTTGATTACGATTACACACTCAAACGGAGAGAATAGCTTTAAATCAAACTTGTAATTATTTCGTGGACCTATGAAATACTAAAACTATATTTTGCTGCCTTCTGTTGTAAAGTATATCCTTGCTACGCCCAATGTAACAATAACGAGTATATAATTTATCCTTTCAGCCTTATCCTACAAACGTTTTTCTTTATTGTACCTTCCATTGTTTACAGTTGAAATTCTGGGAACATTTATTATGGACATTGCTTCATTAAAAACTGTTTTGACCTCCAATGTTCAACCGATCCGCCTTTTCTACTTCGGATTTAGAGAGCGTTAGTGGAACATTTGCCATACTTATCTAGGACATCTGTGTAGTCGCCTTAAAAAGTCCTTTACAGAGCAAGTCTTACTCAGATTTTTCTGTTGATAGTCATGTGAGAAAGCTTTCATTGTTTTGTGTGCCAACGAGTGTCGATACAATGTTTGTCGCGTTAGAAGTTTGAATGTCTGTAATAGTGAATTAAGTTAAAATCTACGTTGCGGTTCGCTGTCACTACCACTGTTCTCGCTATGCGGACCTGACATTATTTGGATTTGACCTAGATTTATATGGTGGGTGTCGTACATGAAGCAGAAAATGATTACCTTTCCAGACCACCTGGTTTTATTCCACTTGTACTTTTTCAAATGTCTCCGTTTTATATCTTCCCTTCTTTTGTAATTTTGTTTGTCCTAGTTCAAAAAGTTTTGAGTTCATTGATGGTTTTGTTTACATTTTGGTAGTCTTTTTGTTTTCTTTAATGGGTATTTATCATGTGATTTTCGATGTGTGACAGAAAAAAACTTTATTATGGATTACAAGGTGGAAGTTAACGTGTTTTATTACAAGGTGGAAGTTAACGTGTTTTATTACAAGATGGAAGTTAACGTGTTTTATTACAAGGTGGAAGTTAACGTGTTTTAGTACAAGGTGGACGTTAACGTGTTTTATTACAA
>JAUMHH010197745.1:0-13597 GCA_032359455.1 Chlamys rubida | reverse complement strand
GTCCCATAGGTACAATAATTACAACAGGGAGATCACCTACACCACCAATCACTCGTCCCATAGGTACAATAATTACAACAGGGAGATCACCTACACCACCAATCACTCGTCCCATAGGTACAATAATTACAACAGGGAGATCACCTACACCACCAATCACTCGTCCCATAGGTACAATAATTACAACAGGGAGATCACCTACACCACCAATCACTCGTCCCATAGGTACAATAATTACAACAGGGAGATCACCTACACCACCAATCACTCGTCCCATAGGTACAATAATTACAACAGGGAGATCACCTACACCACCAATCACTCGTCCCATAGGTACAATAATTACAGATAGAAAACTGTTTGGTGGGTGATCCGCGTAAAGCTACCAAATATGTAATCTTTTTATCTAAGTTTACTTAAACCTTTTTACTTACTTTAAATTGAAGAAGTATTGAAAACATTGGCTACTTTTTAAAGACAACTGAAAGTTTTTTGTTGTATTAAGACTTACTTTCATTGATGACAATGGCATTAAGAAGGCCCTTTCCTCTCACTATCTTCACCAAATCTTTTGGCAGCTCCGACAATTCCTTGCGAAGCATTTGGCCCAGATACTCTGCCCTCTCAGCCAATTTTTCCTCCTCCAACACCTACAGAACAACAAACACATCATAACCGAGAACTGATAAAAGGTTCTCATTTTCAATAATACTTTATAAAACATGTGCTGTAACGCAGGACAAGCCTCAGTCAATAATTACGCATACATGTATATGTTTATATCTTTACCTATTATACTACTGTGAGTAATGATGTCACGTGGTGTGTATGTGAGTAATGATGTCACGTGGTGTGTATGTGAGTAAGAAAGTGTGGGAGACTGAGCACTCATGTGAGAACGAAGGTGGCATTGTGATTGTCCACTTACACAGATACACACAGATACACAGATTTATTCTGACAGTAGGAAATTGTACAATTTCCTCTGTTGTCAGCTCAATTATAAAAGTTACAATAGTACATATTGTTGGTTAAACATATTAATAACATGATTTCTGAGTCTATTACAGATAGCTGCACAGTTCCATAGAGAACAGATGTTCAATGATAAGTAATTATATTACAGTAACATTGTGAATTGAATGAGTGTGGTTCAAAATAAAAATGTTGGTACGTATATGGGTGTCAGGTAGTTTTTTTTTATTCTTTGGTAATGGCAGTGGTGGTAGAGAAACTAAAAATATGTTTAATCTCCAGCAAAACCATTTAAAACTGCCATATACAGATTCTGAACCCATTATTCAATCTACGATTGATGGATTGCAGCAGGAATGGTCCATTGAGACAAGCAACAAACTTTTTAAAGTGCATCCAAAGTGAACAACGTGTCTGTCCTGTTGGATAGAGAGGACGTTACGGTCTCTCAGTTTGGTACTGGTCAGAATTATCTCACTCAATTGTATCTTGTGAAACAGGGAGATCCATGTACATGTCAAGCATGTGAATCTCTATTTACAGCGGAACAATATTAATAGAATTATAACAGGAGTGGAAAAGAATGACCAGACCAGGATTCGAACTCAGGACCCTCTGAACTATTGATGGATGCTGTACCAATTGAGCTTCCCTAGTACCTGATCGCTGACAATCGACCCAGTCCAGTTATGCTACATTCCTCCCTTCTTTTTCTGGTAATTCACTCCCGAAGACTATAAGTCTCTTTCATGCCCATGGGTGTATGATAGGGAAATCCCGAGGGTGGAATTTCCCTATTCTTCACCCTTGGGCATGAAAGAGTATTTCTCTCCTATTCCAACTACCAGAATAAGCTCAGAAACCATGAAAATGCATTTGGACTGGCTACCATTTTGAAAATATTAATTTTTTCTTTGTTTTTTTTTAAACAAAAACGAATCTGTCGTCCAGATTTATCATACCCCATAAACACAGTTTGTGCAGAAAAATTAATCTCATCTTTCTAACTTGTACGGTAAATATATCGTAATAGATTTTAATTTCATCACGACGCCTTTTCTGCATTGCGGCATCAGAGTTTTCCAAATTTGTGATGTCACGTCATATTGTTGAGCCATTGTCACGTCACGTCACGTGAAATGGGGTGTAGGATAGAAATTTCCTACACACCTTTCTTACCCTGGACAGCTCTATCTTACACACAGGGAAATGAGAGAAAACTATTTACAATCCAATTCGGTTATCCGGATCCCCTTGCTAAGCGTTCCCCCACTGCTTGAAACAAAGGTTTGCAAGCTTGCTGATTTTGTAACAGGAGTGGAAAAATGCATGGCAAGACCATGATTCGAACCCCATGACCCTCCGAACTCTATCAATGGTATCAAAACAGACTCTTACGTCCGACTTACCTCTAGTGCTGCTATGGCAACCTTGCAGGCCAGTGGGTTTCCTCCGTAAGTTGAGCCATGTTCACCGGGCTTGATGGTCAACATAACGGAATCGTCAGCCAAGATGGCCGACACCTGAGGTGTAAAATTGGATTGCACAAAGCAAATTAAACAAAGCAAATAAGTCAAATAAGTCAAAACTGATTTTAAGTAGATAAGGCACACAATATCAGCATATATATATGGTAGATCCTAAAGGCAGAATTCAGGTTATACATTACGTAGATAGAATAAAATACTAGGTATGGTAGACTGAAGACGATTTGATAGAGAATGCAAAAGCAGCCTTGATAAAAAAAATAAAAAAATAACCCGCTTTTTCTCTGATCCTCCTTAATTCTGTTGACTTATATTTGTGTGTTACATACCGGTAGGATTCCTCCTGATAAAGCCTTCCCCAGCACCACAATGTCAGGGCGTACATTCTCATGGTCCACACACAGGCGTCTGAAAATAACAGAAATGGTGTATCATGCATCCTAACAAAGATTTTACTCTAATTACATCTGTGATCTCGGTATATCTCACATTATATTATAAAAAAAATTGTTGATACAAAAAGTGGTGTTTAAAACTTTATTATTCTGTTTATTTATTCCAAGTGTAGCTTTGACTCGGCCCCTACCTGGTTTTCATTTGGTATTTAGAATATTCTACCTTGTCTGTTCCAGGCTACTTTATTAGCTGTACAAATAAGTACTTGTTTATAATAGAATGTAACATGTCCTGGCATCCAAACTGAAGACTGATATTGTCCTCAACATTTACCTTAAATGTTCCAGAAAAGACTACCAATCTATACAAACTAGTACATTTGTACCAGTAAAGGGACTGTTTCCAGCTACCTGGAATGTAAAATTTACATAGGAGCCTGCCCCCTCATAACTTTCATTTCAGAAGTGCTACAAGATATATGCTGCTGTATTAACTTTTTTCAATCCCTTATACATCCGTTGTTATTACTTTGAATCACTCTTCTAATTATTTAGATGATTAATTAACCTTATTACAGCATGGGGGTCAAAAAATGGAATATCAGCCTGAATGTATTTTTCGGAAAAAAATCCTTTAACTGTCCTTGGGTCCAATCTGGTCCATTTGTATTGTTTCCTACACTGATTGTTTCAGACCATATGGTGTTTATTTAGGTAAAATGTCCTTCGAACAGGAGCTCTCAGTTGCTCAAAACCACCTAAATTAGACAAAAGATCAACATGGCTCAGAAATACTTTATTAGGGGATTGTAATCCTTGTGGCATTTTCATACCCCATCAAAGTACATTTCACAAAAAAACTTTTCAACATAATGTTTTTATACAAATATATAAACATGTCGTTTTGAATAAAAATGGACATTTTCAATTCTATTTAAGTGTTCTTGTTTTTTGTGCAATTTACATGTGTTACAAGCTTGCCATGGTGATTATAAATTACTTTGAATTAGGCATAAATACAAATTGAACTTTGTTTAATGTAATTTATGATAGTCCTAGTAATGCTTTGTTTGTTTTCTATCAGTGACAATTAAATTTAAAGTACAACACTAATTCAATATATTGTTATTATGAGGGGAAGCTGAGCATTAGCAGGAGGTGATGAGGTCAATTGTTGTATGAATTTGAAATTATATTTAGCACGCTATATAAGTACGTGCACTTTGGCCCTGGGTCATAGACCTGCTGAAGATGATTATTATAAGATCTGGTTTTAAAAGTAATTCAAATTTAAAACAAGATTTATTTATCCACCACTTTCCCTTCTGGCCTCCCTCTAAAGTATTTTGATAATATTCTTTCTTTATGATAGTTTTAACAGATCTATACACCTTGGTGGCATTTGCGCACCCTATCTAAGCCTTGTGAAGTACAAAATCTTTTAAAGATCAACTTTTTAAACATATATTATATATAAACATGTTGCCTTGAATATAAATGGCCATTTTCAATTCACCTGAAGTGTACTTGTTTTTTGTACACTCTTCATGTCATACAAGCTTGACATGGTGACTACTACACTGAATCAGGCATAAAATAATTTAGAATTTGCCCACAGAGAAATCCGTCTTACTTGCCGGTGCGAGCGAGTCCAGTCTGTACCTCATCAGCGATCCAGAGGACATTGTACTTATCACACAGCTCTCTGACCTTCACCAGGTAACCAGGGTCGGGGACAACCACGCCCGCCTCTCCCTGTATAGGCTCCACCATGTACGCACAGGTGTTCGGGTTCTGTAGCTCTTTCTATAAAACATTCAGTCTTCATCTTATTGTGAGGTGTTGGTTTCATATTTTCTCCGGGTTTTAATTTGATAGTTATTATTTACAATAATCTGTAATCGGTAGTGGTTTTTTGGGAAGTATTTAATGAATTAGTATGGTAACCATAAAAGTATGGATCTTTTCCATAGCAAAGGGACATGGAGGAATCCTCAGACTTTCCCTGTTGGACAGATAGCCTGTCCTATACCCTCTGAAGGCTGAGTGTGAAGGGATGCAGAAACTGGGCCCTAACCTCATACACACAAAGCACTTTGCGGTCTGTAACTAAATTGTTGCTAGAACATCTAAATGCACTTTTAACCATGTTTTACTCTGTATCATTTTCAGAAATTCATTCACCTTTTTGAAAGTTATAAACCAAAACTATTATAATGGTCAATCACAAGATCAAAAGTGTTTCAGAACTTACAAATCCTGTACAGATTAGTTGGAGAGATTCCTACAAATGGTAGTACATGTAACAAGTTTTCTCTAAAAAAAAACCTGCAAAATTTTATACATGTACATTCATTTTAATACAGGAAAACAAATGAGCACAAACACAGATTTTATTACCTCTAGAGCAGCTATATCGTTGTAGGGGACAATTCCAAATCCTGGCATGTAGGGGCCGAACCCATCATAGCTTGATGGATCTGTGGAGCTGGAGATGGCTGCCAATGTACGGCCCCAGAAGTTCCCATCAGCAAAGATGATTCTTGCCTGGTCTGCTGGCACCTTTTTGACCTGGTACGCCCACTTCCTGGCTAGTTTACAGGCAGTTTCTCCACCCTCCACACCTACAACAACCGTCCTCACTAATTTTAGTACCAGTATACAACACTTATATTTAAATGCAGTTTCTAAGCCCTAAACACCTACATCAACCATTCTCACAAATTAATGTATAACACTTATAGTTACCACCTTCACCAATTATCTTATAACACTTAAAATTACTTCTTTGGTTTGGTTTGTGTTTTATGTCCTATTAACAGCTATGGTCATTTAAGGACAGGCCAGGTTATTGTGGTGGAGGAAAGCTGGAGTTCTCGTAGAAAAGCCACGGACCTACGAGCAGTACCTGGCAACTGCCCCACGTAGGTCTTGAACCCGTGACCTATTGGTGGAGGACTAGAGGTAGTAGAATGTAAAACGCCTTGACCACTTGGCCACCACGCCCCCCCCCCCCCTCCCCCCTTCACCAATTATCTTATAACACTTATATTAACCACCCTCAACATTGAATTACACTGATATTTACAGTGTTTACCCTTCACCATCCTACCCTATTCACCCCTCCACACCTACAACAACTGTCCTTACTGGTACAATACTTAAATATCATAATGTTTTCTTTAGGTTGGTAAGCACAAATTGTATACATTTTCATAAATCTAGCTATAACTAGTGAAATGTTTATCTTTTCAAATACTAGTATGATTTCACTTCATCAGATCAATGTCTGGTAAATTACATGTACACTAAGGTGTAAAATGTGTACGAGTAAGTGTATACAACTTGTATTAAATGTACAAAATGATGATAATACCGACTAATTGATTCGGCTATTTGTAGTGAGAGTGACCTCCTTACCTGTATTCATGGGCAGTACTTTGTCATATCCAAACAAGTTGTTCATATATTCCTCATATTCCCCGAGGACGTCGTTGTAGAATGCGCGGGAGGTGAGTGTGAGGACATCGGCCTGCTCTTTGAGCGCGCGGATGATCTTAGGGTGACAGTGACCCTGGTTGACGGCACTGTAAGCACTGAGGAAGTCGTAGTAGCGGTTACCCTCCACATCCCACACAAATACACCTGTAATATGATAGACATTGGTGTTGCTATTACAGACAGGAAACTTCTCATGTGAAACGTGTCCAAAATATTGAACGTTGACACCTTGGTTGGGAGATTTTCATCATATTTTCACCAGAATAAGAATGATGAATTCGCTTTATATTTAGCAATATTCATAAAACTAAGGTTTGTTCATGTAGTTTCCATTGATCAAATGATGTCTAAATAGAGAAGCATCATTGATGATTATAGACACATTTCATAATAGTTTTTTTTCACATTACAACCAATTGTAGAGATATTCTGGTTCTTCAGAGGGATTTTAAATTTTGAAAAGTAAATACCTGTATAGAGAGACTCCCTGAAGGGGAGACATCATATGTATGCACTCAAAGGTAAAAATATGATAATTTCTCCCTAGCTGACAGTAGGATAGAGGATATAAAGTACAGGATAGTAATATTAAGTTTAAGTAAAGAGTCACCGAGGGCTGTAGAATTAATATAAGTTTATAGAATACTAGTATGTCTAATTAAGCTAAGGGCAAAAATTCTTAATACAGATTCCAAAACCCCTAACACAATCAAGGGCATGGATATCTACAGTTATATTTTTAGAAAGCACTATAATTATAGTTGTTGACACTACTAACCTTCTCTATGATGACACAAGGTCAAGGGGACATAATTATACCACTAACCTTTATCATGACACAGAAAATGGGGATATTATGACTATTAACTTTCTCTTTGATACAGGGACATGGGGATATGACTACAAACATTCACTATGACACAGGGCCATGGGGATATGACTACAGACCTTCACTATGACACAGGGCCATGGGGATATGACTACAGACCTTCACCATGACACAGGGCCATAGGATATGGCTACAACTTTTCATTATGACACAGGGCCATGGGAATATGGATACAAATTTTCACCATGACACAGGGCCGATATGACTACAAATTTTCACCATGACACAGGGCCAGGGGATATGACTACAAATCTTCTCTTTGACACAGGGCCATTGGGATATGGCTACCAATGTTCACCATAACACAGTGCCATGGTATATGGCTCCAAGTTTTCACCTTGACACAGGGCAATGGGGATATGGCTCTAAATTTTCACCATGACACAGGGCCATGGGATATGGCTCCACATTTTCACCATGACACAGGGCCAGTGGGATATGACAACAGACCTTCACCTTGACACAGGGCCATGAGGATATGGCTACAAATTTTAACCTTGACACAGGGCCATGGGGATATGGCTCCAAATATTTGTACCATGACACGTACAGGGCCATGGCCATGGGGATATGACTAATTCACCATGACACAGGGTCATGGGAACATGACTACAAACCTTCTCCACGACACAGGGCCACAGGAATTGGACCATAGTTGTGGGCTCCATACTTTTGCTCTTTATGAAACACTGCCTCTGACTTCTCTCCAATCTTGTTTGTCTCCTTGGTAGCAGCACTTGTTGTAACTGTGGCCCTCCTCGCTGCCCCTCTTACTGCCATGGAAACAGACTTCCTAATCCCACTCAACATGTTGAAATTTCTGTCAAAATATAATGGTAAACTTATATCACTGAAAATATTCCCATAACACAGTTGTATGTGATTTGAAATTCTTTTTATGTATCCTTCTTGACGGATATATAAAAAAAATACATGTACATTGAAAATGCATTGAAAATGCATTGAAAATGAACGTATGGCATGCAAGTACATGAAATATGGATACTGGTTATTTGATAAATGTTTTGACTGAATAACTAGTTTTAGTTTAATCATTTAATTTACAACTTAGTAAATAAAATCTTTAAGATCAGTAATGTTATATATATACTAGTTCAAGAGTTGTCGTGGCTGTGAACTTTGTCTGGCTATAGCGAATTGATTAATCTTAGATACAAGTAGGTGATCAATTTCTAGGGTCGGCAGTAAAATCTAGGGTAGGTCTGGATACCTGAAACACACATATTTCTGTTTGGCCTTATCTTGCAGCATAGGTTGATAAAGAATTAAAGTCCAAAATAGGCCTGCTGTGTACTGTTTAACCCATTCACCCCTAAAGTCTCATTTGAACCTTACCAAATCAATGACTGGACAAGTCCAGTTTACAGTATGTAGGGACGACCAAGTTGATTGTCCATAGACTAGTTCATACACTTGTGCACTGTGATACTGTATATCAGTGACCTTTTAATTGAAAAGATACATTTTTATATATATATGTACTGGTATGTTTTCTCACCCAAAATGAATTCAAATGCATTTGAAACTGATCAGATTACTCCCTCAAGAAGCTATAAAGGGCAGTCCCTCTGTTCCACACAAATTCGGTTTTTTTTTTTGCAATTTTAATTTGAAATCAGAGATCACACTAAACTCCTGTAATGTAACTTTACACTGAGAACACTGAGGACACTGAGGACACTAGAGTCAGCGTCAGCATTTACCGACTTGTATCCTATTACAAATCTAATTACCATAAACTGTTCCAGTCTAATTATTTCAAAAGAAAAACCAGCTAAAAATATGCTGTACAGTACGGGTATTAGAATATGTTAAATAGTTATCTAAACTTTCTCCCTCAAAACCACAACACATGGTAGAGGAATTTATACCAGGTAATTGTTTTCACTTCGTGTCTAGTCCTTTTACACAAAAACAAGCCTTTTTAGACTCAATCTTTCTAAAAGAGCTGTGAATTAAGTGTTCCTTGCAAAAAAATTATCCTTACGTGGAGATCTCATTAACCTATTGCAAGCTTCCAAATAACAATTTAAATACAAAAACTTAAATCACTACTTTTTCATGTTTCTAATTTATCTACAGATTCAAATGTTGTGAAAAATGTCATAAAATGAAAAACGTTTAACCGAGAGTTCACAATTAATAATTAATGATGAATATAGCAATTATCATTAATAATTTGATAGTCAATAATAACAATTTAATTAGATAACATTAATTATTAATATTTCCATTTTTATATAGGAAAGAAGAGGTACTTGCATATAACCTTAGCTTTAAATGTCCAACTGTGTGTAGCGAGTGTTCACATGTTTTTCAGTCTTATTTTTAAGCATGATTGCTTCTTGACCGTATTATCGAAACCTAAACCATTAACAAACAAAATACCTTGTATTCAACTATAACATACAAAGGTATCTCGCAAATGCCAAATAGTAAGTCAAAGGAGTAACACCCAACCTGCCAAAGGGAAATCCCCACTGGCACAAAGATAGAAGGGGACTGCAATCCTAGGCACAATTAAAACCTAGCTGCCACGTTTGTATGTCAAATTGATACAGCTCTCACGTTTGAGAAATAAATGTTCAAATGGATGATTAAAACAGTTCACAAAAACGGCACATAAAATCACCTCTATCGTAATGATCAAGTGTTGTGTTAACCTCTTAACCCTTTCAACCCTATGTAACTTAAGGGTTAAGGATAATTGTTTACAAAATCAGAATAAAACTGAGAATATCACTACCGGTAATATCACGTAGCAGGTATTTGTAAGGTGACTATAATTCTGGCAGACACTCACAGGCAGAGGATATTGAATACAATTTTGTTAAAACTATACACTGTAGATCTAACATGAAACAAAATTATCATAGATACATGTAAATGCAATTTATAAGCAATTTAAGCCAACATCCATTCCACATCATCATAAAAGGACTATTTCTAAACAGATGTATAAAACCATTATTAGGCCTCTGATTTAATATATCTGATATCTGTCATTGCATAGATGTGCATATGTGCCATGTGTTACAGGCTTACAGGACAGAGAGTATAGTGAGCTTCCACTAGGGATCATTAAAACCTGCAACCTCCATCTTAATCCCAGTCCGCTATTCTACCGATTGAGCTAAAGGGAAACTCCCGCCAGCTTGAAGCTAACAGGCGACCATAATCCAGTGTATAATTCAAACCTGTCACACAGGAGAGGAAAATGCACTCAGACAAACGAGGACTCAAACCCAGGACCCAGAGAAGTCCTAGCCAGATGCTCTACCAAATTGAGCTACCGTAGTCACAGGCAAACAACCCAGTTCGGTTCTGCTATATGCAAATGTGGCCGATTTTAATTGCACATAATTGGATGTATGGTAGCCTTGTAGCTTCACACTGGAAGGAATTTCCTTTACTGTAGAGTAGACCATAATTGGCTCATCCAGGTCAATGCATGGTAGAGTCTACTAAAGTTACATAGGGGTGAAACGGTTAACAACGCAGACTTGAAAGCTGGAAATTGCTGGTTCAATCTTCGATGGAAGCACACTACTCTCTTCTCTGTTACACATATATAATATTAACCAAATAAAAAAAGGAGACCTATTAACCTCAATCTGCAATTGTTTGAAATACACAAAACAATTAAATATGTCAAAAGGGCTATTATCCACAATAAATCCTTTGAACGATTAATTACCAAGAAAAGGCCCACATTATATGAACAGTACACCTATGGAACAAACAGTAAAATATTATTTTTAGATAAGTTTGGTGCAAACATATATAATTGTAAAGTTACATCTGATTGTACAAGCTGCTTGGCTGTCTGCCCTAGCTTCGACTAGTAATTCTGTTTGCATTGTTGTACGTTTGATAACAACAGATACCAGGGGGCATGCGCTTACATTAATGTGCATAAAAACAGGGGGCTGGCAAATTTTGTACACCTATATATATATATGCAGCTTTTGAAATTAATAAAGCAAATTTATCAAGTTTGTAAAAGTTTATCAAATCCAGAAGACAATCATGTATTCTACATTCTAGTTTTAATTCTTAATCACTTCTGTATGTAGAGTTCTACCATATAGTGACCACCTTCAACTAACTAAGATTTTGTCACAAAATTGGGGTCTAATGCAGCACAAACGACAGACTAAATATATTACATGATAATTAATAATCATCTACTTAGTTATTCAGAGGATAAGGTAACAGATTGAAGGAAGGTGGAAGGATAGACAGGTTTGGGTTCGTAGTACTTCGTACTGGCAGATACGAGCTTAAACAGGTGATTGAGACAGTCCCGACCGACAAGACTTACCCGACCGTCCGCCAGCACTAAAGTGGAGTAGAAAGTAGAACTTTAAGAGAGGAAACATTTATTTCGAGGAGAGTGTTATAAAAGCAGCTAGATAAATTCTCCCCATGCATGTCTAATAGGGAAATAGTCAAATATCTGTTATGTGTTTATTTGCTGACAATGAAATGATATTGATGTTTTCATAGACACAAACCGAGTCTAATTAACATGCATATGCTGGTGTCTTTTGTTATTCTCCGTTTAACCTTCACCGTTTTAACACAATAGACATAGCTATTGGTCTTCATAGCTATTGGTCTAAACAGACACACCTCCATGTTTGCGCCCCATGTTTGTGGGGCTCCTTTTGGGGTATTTCATCAATTAAGACATTCCGTACAAACTATTTATTGCATGTTTAACGATGGCAATTGTTTTTGAAAATGAAACAACAACTACATGTAAAACAAAACATGAAAATAAATATTAACATCTACATAGATTCTTTGATTAAATCAGTGATACATATTACATACGTAACGTTATATCGGTCCCTCTAAAACCCAATACCAACATGTTGTTCAAAATCTAAACCATATTTACGCAAGGAATATAATAAATGTTAGATATCGATACACAGGGATATGACTGTAGGACGCGAACCCTTGTGATTGTGGCCTAGGGTTAGTGTTGCCATTGTGTAAAATTTGACAAGATTATGGTAGAGTTACAGATATATGAGTTACAGATATGTAGGCAACTGTATAAATAAATTGGGACACGACCCCATTTCTTAACGACAACAAAATTAGTTGAAACTCTCAGAATTAAAACAATATCATTAACGTTATGTTGACTGTCGAATCTGCTAGATCTTACCTGTATTCTGCTGCAGTTCTGTACGAAAGACCTAGCTATGTCACTAGCTGTACAGTACAGTCAGTAGACTTCGACAACTCCACAACCGAGATTCAAGTACACGCGTGGTAGTTAAAGGGGGGACAACTCGAATAAAGTTCGTCGCATAAACACAAGAGGCCTATTTGACATGTATCAATCGTCAGTTAGTAGTGACATCTCGCAAGCGACTTTCTAGAGGAACACCTACAAGGTTTAAATTTAGCACACACAAAAAACTAACATATTAGGCCTACAGACTTAATAGTGTGCTATTTAAACAAGCCGCAGACCAAATATGTTCATTGGGAGAGGAATTTGGTTGAATATATCGAAAACGATTTTGCTTTTAAAAATTAAAACTTAAAATCACTTATCTAGCCTTAGATTTTAAATCATTTTGTTTAAATCGGGGAGACCGGAGCAAGTTCGGCCCCGGGGTAAGTCCGTCCACCCGGCCTGATATTTTTGGTCTTGAGCAAATAAGTTCGACAAAGAAAACTCATTTTATTTCAAGGTTACTTCTGGGAGGGTAGAAAAAGTAATGACCTCTTTTTTCAAGTTTTGCGAACTTTCTCAATCTGTAACCCGAATAACTACTTATTTAATTATGTAATGTACGTATAACTACACACATGACTTACAGTGAGCGAATATCACATTGGAATTAAGTTAATGTATTTCATTAAACAAACTAGATATTTAACCTTCACCCCGGCATATGTTACTGACTAAATACCATGACACTATAATATGTATAGGTCGTTTAAAAGTTCGACCCGTGTACATTCGAAGGTAACTCATAGCCCTTCACGGCAGCTAGCATGCTACAGGCAAAATATCATGACACTAGGCTACTCGTTTATTCAAAAGAAGTAGATTATTTTTTACGGCACACATTGCCCAATTTGACCTTGAAAAGTAGCTCAGGGTCATCAATTTGGACAAACTTGACAATCCTTTACCAAGTATACTACAAATCAAGAATCGTGACTCTTGGTCATGATGGTTGTTAAGAAGAGACTTTTCCTTAGTGAAGGTAAATGGCAGCTTATTATTAAGTCTATTGTAGATATTAACCTACTTGCTTATGTTGGGGATGACTATTTACAAACATGTTATAATAGAT
>JAUMHH010197734.1:0-13597 GCA_032359455.1 Chlamys rubida | reverse complement strand
ACTGTATAAGTATAATGTATCACAATTCAAAATAGCATACTGTATAAGTATAACATCTCACAATTCAAAATTGTATACTTTATAACTATAACATATCACCAGGCCAAATTGTTTATTCTATATCTATAACATATTACAATGCCAAATAATATACTGTACAGGTATAACATCTCACAATGCAAAATTATGTACTCTATAAGAATAATATATCTCAATGTCAAATTGTATAGTGTATACCTTTAATGACTACTGTGCTTACAGCATACGAACATATCTGCATGTGGAGAGATGTATGTGCGTATGCATGTAAACTATGTATGTGTGTGGGTAAATTTTATATGTGCGTGCGTGCATATGTATGTATGTATGTATACATGTATGTGCAATATGTGTACATGCGTATGAATAAGTATGTATGTATGTTTGACGTGCCTACGTGTATGCATGCATACCTATGTGCGTAGGTATGCAGGTATGTATGCGTGCATACATGTATGTATGTGTGCCTACGTGCAGACATGCATGCCTATGTGCGTAGGAACATTTGTTGTATCCATGCATGTGCATGTATGTATGTATGTTATATATGTATGTTAATTATACATGTATGCATGTATGTATGTAAGCATGTATGTATGTAAGCATGCATGTATGTATGTATATATGTATTCATATATGTTATGTATGTATATACGTATTCATGTTATGTATGTATATTATATATGTATGTTATATATGTATGTTAATAATGTATGTATGTATGTATGTATGTATGTATGTATGTATGTATGAGTGTATGTTATATATGTATGATAAGTATAAGTATATGAATGCATGCATGTTTGTGTTTATGTACACATGTAACTGGTCTATGTATTATGATAAAATGTATATGTTTTTTGTCTATGAAAAAAAAAAGAAAAAAAGTTTAAATAATTAAAACATTTACAAAAATCACTATTCATAATTATCAGTATCAATAATTACTGTTTAATATAAAACAAAGCTAATCTCGAATTAATGTCAAAATCATTAGATAGAAATAAACATTGAAACAAATATTTTGCATACAAAAAAATAATTTTGTGCCAACCACATCAATTGAGCAAAACATATAAAGGAATTCTTAAGAAAAACTTAAATAAGGGACCGTAAAATATGTTGGCGGTAATTATAAGTAAGGTCGCAAATGAAATGACAGGCATTATATCAAGGTTTTATTACTGTACATGCGTTGCTATTGATATTTCCTATCTTACAAAGTATATCACCAATAGGCGAGCTATGCGGTTTGTCAACAGCTCTTGTTTTTAAACATTGGATATCCGAGATGTAAACTTAAATGGACGGGATTTTAAATTGTTTAAATGGTCCCACCGAGGTTTGTTTATTTCGGAAGTGTTTGCTTCCATAGTATAATGGACAAGATTTACGGTAGTGCATTTCCCGTATCATGAAACGGAGATTTATTAGGTACTCATAAAACTGTATCATGGACGGCATGTTTGATTTTATACAAGCTCTCCTTTAGTGTATGACATATATATATATATATATAAATATACATGTACCACATATTAATCAATTTACATAAGGCCTATTTAACTGAAGAAGAACCAATGTGCTGCTATCAAAAATGATGACATGACACTTTGTACCTATTTGTGACTCCGACCCAAAATTGTCGTCAATGGTACGGCTATTTTATTGGTCAGTTATAAACCAGAGTCATATGATATTGCATTGTTAAATCTATATGAAGTATATTCTCACTATCTGGCAATTAATGGAGAAAAAACAATATCACTGTTCTGTAGATCATCTGAACATTGTTCCGAAAAATCGCATGTGATCAGCTGCATCATTACGAAGATCTGTGTGACGTGTCTGATTTGTTTTCCGAATTATCAATGTCTCAACACGAATCACTACTCTGTGATGTGTTTGAAGTGTATTCCGAATGGTCTAAGGTGGTATAGGAAGAACTCGTAAACATACATGTTGTCAGGACGGACACTGTGGAAGGAAACCGCATATTCACTAATAGTCTCTGATCCCTGAAAAAGAAACAACACCACACGTAAACATATACATCAACTATATTTTATAAAATTGGTATAAGTTATCCCCACTCCCCTTATTTTCGACTTCTAAGTGTTTGTTTGTTTGTTTAATTGTTTGAGGCTTACTGTCACCGCAACCGAAGGTCATTTTTAATCCCCTTCCCCTCCTTTGTCCCCCTCCTAACTCCGCCGCCCAACTCTTACTTAGAAATGATGATTCAGTAGCTGTGTTTGAAAGTTATTAATAAAAAACGAACTTGTCCAATCAGACTGTCTCCGTAATGAAGTGGTAGACTATTTAGCAGAAAAGTGAATCCAGCCCTTAATACATTTTATCAAATGTAACATTTTAACCGAAAGTTAGAAACAAAATGAGCAATACTGCTTTCTTCCGAGTTATATATTTTCAACGGTATAACCATTTACATACAAACATATGATGATTATATCTATTCAACATCGTCAAAAATAACTAAATGTTTTTTGTATGACTATTAAGGCTGCATGATCTAGAAAAGGGTTGAAGATTTTTTTAAGAGCGTTGAGCAATGCATGTCTTATTTAGACATTCATATACACGTGGTTTGGTGTCCAATAATACATGAGTTGACCAATGAAGATGTCCTTTCATTTCAGCAGACTTTGACTAATAAAACGAAGGCAAAGTGACCTAGATTAATTAATGAACTTTAATTTGGAAAATCTCAAGAAGAAGAAAAATACTTAATATTTATCTGGCTCCATATGGTGTAAATCTTGTATGCAAGCGCTTATTCCATACTATTTATATTGAGAAAGTAGAATTTATTCTCAAGTAGATGGTCATAAAAGAGTATCAGGGGATAAGAAACTATATATACATGTATATATACAAAAATAACACGTGTGTTTAGAACTTATGTATTGTGTGGTTGATGAACCAGTAAATCTAAGAACAGAGGCGTTTGCACATCAAGGTTCTGACCCCATGCTGTGACATAGCAAAGTACTTGTTATTCCCCGCTTAACGTTCAGAAATTATGGTAATGACAACCACTTGTTCATCCGTCGTAAGTATAATAGGACCGAGCAGAATGCGAGGCTTAGTACCTTTGGCATGGTATTTTCGTGAGATAGCAACTCCAAAGTTAACATCAGATCTGCGCTATCGCAAGGAAGAAAGTACACCAATATACTGTGCCTCCAGCACACATACATGCATGCATGTATACATAGCACACATGGAGGCAGGTCCTTAAATGACCTGAGCTGTTAACACCAAACCAATCATCAAAGTGGTCACTGACTATAATTGTGTTTTACCTAAAGTGATAAATCTCCACAAGTGTTAAATATCATGTCTAACTACATTAAATATCATCAATAGAAATCTATCGTAATTTATTTAATGATAATGGCAAATGTGTTTGACCTTTGTGAAAGTAAAACACAGTTTTCTATTACGATAAAAATCTATCGTAATTGATTTAATGATAATGGAAAATGTGTTTGACCTCTGTGAAAGCAAAACATGAGAATTAAGTTTACCATGTTGATGATTTAAAGACAATTTCCATTGGATGATATCATGTATTATTGGACAATATACGCGCGCATGATTGTTCTATTTATGGAACATGCAAGTGCAACGCTCTTTCAAAAGCCTCCCAGTATTGCAGATATATATTTGTGAAGCCTTTTGTGCCTGGTCTTCGGCGAGTTTGCTCTTTCGCGCAAAGGTGACATCAGCCGTGCACGGCTTGTTTGTAAAAGAAAATCGAAGCATCACGTGTCAAATGTTTGCAAGAGCAAAACAACATCGTAGTTTGAATAATTGGTCACGTTTCCGTATAGACACAAAGTTAGACGCAAAAGAAATTTTCACTGATTTATTTCGTTTTAAATTTCATTCATATTACTTTGTTTATGCACATGATACATGTTCAGATTCAGCATTATATGTTGGTGCATCTCAAGCAGAGAACATAATTCATTCATAATTAATAAAATGACGGAAATGTTATTAATGTTGTCAAACACGTGTTCCCTTATGTCGTAGGTTTAAACAAAACATTTTTTGACGTGGTAAAATAGATATAATTAACATATGTATGTGTATAATGGTGCAGTAAAAATGAAATAATTTATTCCAAAGTGGCTTCAGTTGTATATTGTTCCAAACGTGTTCTTATCCTCGTTATATATCGCAACATAATATACGCAAATTTTTCTTCAATAAAATGGTTATTTTATCACATCAAAGTTTTAAAGCACATTCGTATCAATACACGGTTAATAACTCCCAATAATGCGTTACAATATAAAGAACCAACTTTAGTTGTAGGGTACAATGAAGGTGATTTAATTCAAAGAAAATTAATATACAAATGTTAACGGTTGTTATATCGAATCCCTTTATTTTGCACTCAACTTTACCAATATAAACAGAAATAGATTTTGTGCCCATTATACACTTGTAATGTGCAGTAATAGGAAACTCGCTGGTATAAAACACATTGGTGTATATTTCTTTGTGTTGCCCCTGCCACTCGACCAGTCTGATGAAGTAGTACCTATTAGGCGAAGCTCTCGGGTTTGCTCGGAACTTGAAAAGTAGGTGCTTTATGAAAAGTAATTACTCGTGTTAAATATCAGCAGTGACGTTTATGATATTTAATTAAAGAAAGGAAATATTGCGCAAGGTATTAACATTATTACAAATTCAATGGACACGTTTATTGTATGGGCCTGCTGAATCCCACTGTATCGTACGAGGCAACAATGAAGGGACCCAGAATTGTGGGGTTTTTTTTCTTTTTTTTTTGTTGTTTTTTTTTCTTTTTTTTCTGTTCTTTGCTAAGGGGCTGGTGAAACCAAGATCGATCTGCTGCCCCTTTTGCAATAATTGCGATCTATATTGTTTTTTTTTTTCACTTCCCAACATTTTCTTTCTGGTGGTATCTCACTGGGTACCCGTCTTGATATGCCATTAACTAGCGAAAGCATTCAGGTTGTATATGGTTTAACGTGCTATTAAGCTATTAACATCTGAGAACATTTAAGGACATGCCTTGATGTGGGATGTATACGTGCAAACGTGTTTGTGTGCTTGAGGCGGTATATTGGGTTATGCCCAATCATATTGTGGTACAACCTCTTGATCTGTTTTGATACCCAATACGATTTTTTCATTTAGTTTTAACATTAGCAGTAGTTTTTTTTATCTAATATGTTTCAAAAAGATACATACGTGTCTAACATCAGGCTCCGTTTCTTTGTGACCATTAGGAAATCGTCCTAATAAATGGTTTTCTGGGGGAGAGCAGTGGAACCGAGATCGTCCCTTTGAATCAGTACTATTGCCTAGTTTTATACCGAGAGTCTCCATACATTTTCCGACAGCAACATCCTCCCACTGACCCGTGTCACTGCAATTCCCAGTCTCTAGTCCATCCTTGACGAGTCTGCGCACTGACTCCTTACTCAACACGTACCCAGCGCCTCCACTGAAATATCCCTGCTTTACATGACGTTGAAAACGATTTCCTAAATATACAGGATCTTTTGGGGAATATGATGTAAGAAGATGTCTTAGATTTTCTACCACAACATACGTATCATCGTCTGCTTTTAAGAACCAATCAGCATCGTTTATATGGTTTTTATAGATGTATTTGAATGCTGTCATCGTTTTGGTCGTTAGATGCTGCCGTCCCTCTGATACGTTGAGGCCAACAGCGGGAAAAGTTGTGTTGTGTTTTGAGCTGATGTAAATCACTTTGTTACAACGTTTTGCCCAGGTATTCATAACATGTCTCGCTTTAGATTCATGGTTCTTCGGGCAGGTCAAAATCCAACAAAAAATACGAACTTTTTTTTTCAGGGTTTCGGCAATTGTGCGGTTATCTACAAATAAAAAGAGTAAAAAAAAAGAATGAATAGATTAATATACATGTGTTGTTGTCATATCTTAGTTTTCTATTTTATTTTTTAAATTTCTGTACATCATAAGTTAAACTAGAGTGGTGACCACCATAAGGATTCTATATATAAGGGCGCCGAAGTGGTTGAGTGGTTCAGGCGTCTGACGGCAATGATCAGTAGCCCTCCACCACTGGGTCGCGGGTTCGAGGCCTATGTGTGGCAGTCGCCAGGTACTGGCCGCAGTTCGGTGTTTTTTCTCCGGACAATCCTGTTTTTCTCAACCGCCAAAACCTCGCACATCCTTAAATGACCATAGCTATAATTAGGACGTGAAACACAAACAAACCAAACCAATCTATATATAATTATATAGTCTATGTCTGTTTCAAAAATATTTTTAATGGCAAAATTATTCGAAGCAAAGTAATGCCATTGACTTCCTATATGGTGAATTGCGAAACAAAAACATCATGACAGTTTAACTAATATTACGGGTATCTATATATAAAGGCCAAGGACTTGAATTTAGGGTAGATAAGTTGATTCTTAACCACGGAAATTCGTGGAAAAAATCCAGCTGCTGTATATGACTGCATGTTTTCATAAGGGGCGTCTCATGTGGGTGCTCCTGTGGAATCTGAGTTTCCTAGTGTATTTTGCTTAGAGGACATTGAAGATTCAAGAATTTGTTATACTTCCTCAATGCAACACTTACTACTATATCTTCTCAATTCATTATACTCTTTATGAGGCATGGTAGTCTAGTGGTAGGACGCCGGGCTCATGACCGAAGGGTTGCGGGTTCGAGTCACGTCACGACATTGTGTTGTGTCTTTGAGCAAAATATTTTACTCTTGTTCTAGTCTACTTAGCTGTAAATGAGTACGTGGCTGGGCAGTGCTAGCATTGTTGAATGCTAGCTGTGAGCGCCGAAATGGCAGCACCGACTGTATGCTCCCCAGGGAATTGAGAAATATATTGGCTGGTTGCAAAGGCCCTATAACCACGGATACTAATTTGTGAACCGCTTTGAGACGACCTAAGAAATAATATACGAACCTCGAATTATTATTATTATTTATCATTTGTTTCCGGCGTTGTCTTCCCAGGCACCCTTTGCATTTCTTTTACATGGACATTAGACCCCAAAAAAGCAAAGATCTTTGTAATACAAGAGGTAAGGTAAAACATATATAAACTTTATTTGTTTTACAACAATTGTGAAACAAGTTAAATCACTTTTGTTGGCCCTGATATTAGCACAAAATGTGGGTGGAAACCGGAGTAACCGGGGAAAACCCACGTGGTTGGGCAGGTTTCCCTTATACCTTTTCATGTCCTATCGGGGAATCGAACCCCGGCCGCCTTGGTGAAAGGCAAGTGTTCTATCCACCCGACCACCCGACCACCCAGCTAAGGTAGAAAGATGAGATTATACCAGGACAGAATATACTCCCGTATAATATTTTTTTTTTTTTTAATATTTTGAACTGTAAGCAAACGTAGCCGTTAGGTTACATACACTTTACAGATATACATTGTAAACAGTCTTTCGGTGACGTCATAACGTTAGATAATAATGTAATACTGTACCTTCACGTAGAGGTGAGTCTTTGCGATAAACAAGCAGACCCGGTTTGGGTGCTATGGGCGCCATGGGTGGAATAACATCAATACCAGTTTGTTCAGACAGGATAAACACAATGAAGATTGCAAAACCACAGCACAGGAGAAATGCTGTAACGGCTCCGTTTTTACCTGAAAATAACGAAAATATGATAATCAATATTCCTTTCATAGATTAACAACAGAGTCATACTAACGCAACTTACACTCGGTACATAATATAATCTATTAACTTTATTATTCAGAGTTGCACAGAATATTAATCATGATAAAACTTGAATATGTATGCTTGATTAAGAGAGTATTAATGTAAAGGACCGTAGCTGATGTATTCCATCCTCAGACGGTTTCTCATGTATATGATTTGTCTGGAATAAATAAAAAAAAAAATAAAAAAAAAATTACTGTTTCAACAAAATGTGTCACTGGACAGTATATGAAAATGCTACGATAATTAAAAAATTTAAAGTAATTTCTTAGGCTATTATAATAGATTCGGCTAAACATAACAGGGTGCGATTATCAGGGATATACAGGTACTAGAAGAGAAAATCTGTACCATTGGCATTACATTGAGATTGTAAACATGTGACCGAGATCAAGGTAAAACAAAACCGATTGAGTATAGTCGAGTAATGGAAATACTGAACATAACAGGGTCACACAACATGAACAACAATATAACTAGGTTTTATAATTAGTAGTATATGTAAAAACGGTTTGTATAGTACACATAGAAGATATTTCTTATTATCAGTACAAAATTAAATCCATATTATTTCGTCATTCGGTGATTCAATATCAAGTCTGCGTTTAGGCAGTATGTCTTTAGTTGAAAAAATCATAACACCGCCACCAAAAGCGTTCCTGTCTTTTCTAAATGTTGTTGAGAAGTTAGTAAGAAGAAGATCAGAATCAGGGATAGAAGGATCGAGATGTGTTTCTGTTAAGCACAATATGTCTACGTCATCGGTTAAACTCTCAAGAAAATCAATTTTATTTCTAACGCTACGAATATTCAAGTGCCTGATTTTTAATGAGTTATCGTCAGAAAAAGAAAAGGATATAATGTCGGAGTCGGAGTCGTTAGATAAAGTAAAACTGCCTGCTGGTCCCGGATTTGTATGTATGTCCCCTGACAAAAGTAAGATTAAGATTAAGACAAGGGCGATGTTGTTTGTGTTGCTGTAGAAAAACAAGAAATACAACTGCTATAGGCAAATATATAAAATGAGGCTTGACGATATCGTAATAGGACTAAGTGTTGTTGTGGAATCTGTACGTTTTGTTTAAATGTGTTAAGAGTAATATAGTCCGATAGCACATCTCCATGTGGATAATGAGCACCCTGTCATGGGGGATAGAAAAAGTACGAAGTAGGGACATGGAGACTGCTAACGGATAGTTCTGTTATTGTTACATGTACGACTGTCAGATAACAAGGATAACTAAAAGGTAAGAGCGAGGGGGACAAAGAGTAGGGAACAATATAAACACATTTGCCACAGTTGCACAACATCGAAAAAACAATAATGACATTGTAGTAATGTATTTGCGGGTGATCATTAGAAATATGACACTGGAAACATTACTAGTCGTATCACATGATATGGACAACCTGTATAAGTCAGACAGATGACATTAATTAAACATGAGTATATACACGGATGAGCATATATATTGTAACAAAAATGATGACAAACATATGTACAGCAATGAAATCATTAATGAGCATAAACTCAAACTTTCGTACGTGAAAGCCGACACGAATGTAGATACAAAAATGTAACATGAGTAACAACATTATGTAAAAGCGTTTGTATACACGAATGAACACAAGTGCAAGTACTATGAAAAAACACGAAGGGATCGTGTGTAAAAATAAATGCAAATGTGAAGGGGCATTAATGGACATGAATGTAAATGGATAATATTTTATGTTAGCCCGAACATAATCAATAACAAACACAAAGGAGCCATCAGAGAATGTGCACGCGTACGTATTCATGAATTCAGGAAAGGTCCGAGTTAAAAGGATATTATAGACATGTCTGTACACGGCATGAAAACAGCATATACATTTGTGGTATGAAAACATTTTCGTACAAGAAATAGATTGTAAGCATAATATATAAGCAACAGCAGCAGACAAAATCTAAACCTATATGCACACGAATGTATATACATACATTTGTATGTACATACACACACATCCTAGTACTTTCATACACATACGAATACAAATATAAAATATACGTGTAGGTATCAACACACACACACACCCACACCCACACAGACACACACATTCCAAGTTTAACTTGTATATACTATATTACAGGTACATTTGTGTGTGATGTGGCTACCATAGTATAGTAATGTCATTGTAGGCATAGCTAGTCAGATTATCTGTATAGTCCACGTTTGGGGAAGATATTTTTATTTTATTGTTTGTACTTCTCGACAAATTCAGCCATGAAGTTTCTGTTTTATTTTATGGTTATAAACATGACGTCGACACGCGTGCCTTTTATAATTTACTTGTTTGTACTTTTCGACACAATTAGCCAGTAAGTTTCACTATATATAATATATTACAGGTATGTGATATGCCTAACATAACATAGCAATGTCATTGTAGGCATAGCTAGTCAGATTATCTGTATAGTTCACGTTTGGGAAAGAAATTTTTATTTTATTGTTTGTACTTTTCGACAAATTCAGCCAGGAAGTTTCTCTGTTTTATTGTATGGTTATAAACATGTCGTCGACGCGTGCTTTTATAATTTACAAGTCACGGATCGGAAAACCTGTTGTAATTGTATCACGTTACGGTATCCGTGTCCTTATAGTTAGACTCGCCACCGTCTCTAGAATATTGAATTATTAAGAAAAAAGTTTAACTCAAAAAAAATTGATCACTTGGATGTCTAAACTAGGGGGAGATAAGCTATAGTAGTAAAATGCAGCTGAGAAATTCTTCACAAAAACTTAGGGGGATGTTAGCCAGTCTACCTTATATTATGTCGCCTTCCTGTTCTGGCTGACAACAAGGGCACGAAACTACTATTAATACTGATCTTGTTAGACTTCCAGTCGCTGGGTACATTATATCCCAGCGACTGAAGATCAATAGTAATAGTAGTTGCGTGCCCCTTTGGGCTGACCAACACGAAACCATTTTGTTAGCAAAATTTTGTTAGAAATGTAAAGAGAAAATAATGGGTGTATTGTACAAAAAGTATTGTTTAATTTCTAATGTCCGATCGAAAACGTTGTTGATGGCACTGGCTAATGTGTAGGCCCTTTTTAGATATGAATAAACACGAACAACTTACCTGACACGGATTATATATTAGGCACCAACATAATGCATAGGTGGTGGGCACGTCTATAAAAAAAATTGAATATATAAAACTAGAAAGGTGAGGAACATCGTTTAAAAACAATGGAAATCTCAGTAACTCACCTCGATACCAGCTCTGCATCGTCATCATGTAAACGAAGAGCCGAGAATATCACATTCCAACATGCAAGACTTGGTCTGAATTTAAATATACTAGCTGTGACTCTGCCGCTATTACGCTCAAATAGCCAAGTATATTTTTTCACCGGAGCGACCTTACATGTGTAGTTTGTGCGTGTGTGTGTCGCTAAAGCGCTCCGTCCGTTAAGACATAATAACCTCGCTCATAGTATAGTTACATACCATGCTTAACTGATCTTTACAATTCACAAACTGCTAACGTATGTTGACACTGAGAAGTCTGACTGTACAATATAAAAAAGAAAAGAAATACTGCTTTATTCATTATACAAGATAAGAACCTATGTCTAGTAGAGGTTAGAATAGACACGATCAGCGCTAGCGGTGAGGACAAAAAGGCCCTTTTTATGACCGTGTTTGAACACTGTTGTTTAGAAGGCGTCATGGGTTCGACTCCCTCCGTGATATGGGCATCTGAAATAAAGTGTTGTTTTTGTTGTTGTTTTTGTTAATTTTTGTTTATTTGTTTTTTGTTTTTGTTAGGCAATACGTCTTATTACAATCATGATTTTGTGTTTTAATACAATAACCTACATTACTCATCATCAGATGGAATTAGTGGCACTCTTAATATGAAAATAGATTAGATAATTTAATTAACAAAATATAAATGATCTATGATAATAATGTTCATAATTTCAATAAGACTCATCAAATATCAAAGTTTTACTTGATACACAGACAATGTACGTATCACACGTGTCGCAACGTTTCATGACCGGCTGGTCCCTTTGTCAATCTATGACCGAGTCACAGTTTCACAAAGGGACCAGTCGATCTTAAAACATCCTTACGCTCTCTTCACCCCTGGAATATGTCATAGCAAAATTGAAGGCGCAGTGTGCACTACCTTGTTGATGAGACTAGAAGACTAGTTCGATCCTTTGATATACATCAAAAGAATCTCGCGGTCACGTAACGGTAAAAAATGACAGGCTTTGAAGTCGGGCGTCTATCCTTTGTAATCTTCAAAGGACAGATATCAGCCTAGCGATTGGTCAGTATTTTTTTCCTGAGACCAATCAAACAGCTATTTTCGTGTCTTCAATTTTGCCATGAATATTCCAGGGGTGCAGAGAGCAAAAGTGAGCTTAACCCCTGGAGTATCTAGGATGGTCTTGAAACGGTGTCTTGAAACATTACGACACGTTTAATACGTATAGTTGTTTGTGTATAAAGTAAAACTTTGATATTTCAGAGGGATAGTGACTAAATATATAGTGTATTCCGTAATCCAATGTGTCAATAACATAAGTATAACCATAACAGCTGTATGGGACAGTGTTATTCAGTTGTATTAACATTTGCTCTGCATCCTTCCATTGCAATGCTTTGAGAAGGCAAATGTTGTTATGCGACTATAACAACATTTGCTATTGTAACGTCATCAATCTCTAGTGTGACGTCATCAATTTAATTGTTCTCAAAACTTCATTTGCTATTAAAGAACTGTTCGAAAATAGCTAAATAAAGCATAACTACTCTATCAAAATGTAAATATAAATAATGAATATTTTAGCAAATAGTGTTATAGCCTATAACACACATTTCTATTGCTGACAAACTTACATAGAGCCCTACCGGGCTTTATTAAGTTTGTCATCAATAGAAATGTATGTTACAGGACCATAACAATATTTGCTAAAACATTCATTGCTTAATTGGCATGAAGTTGCCATGGCCAAATACTTTTGTATGTGCATAGACCTGTGAGTGTCTTACATACATCTTTTCAGATGAAGGGTGATATAATCTGCTGGTGGAGGCCCCCCGAGGTTTGCCACAGTCTTGATAGCACGGTTCATAATATATACATTTCATTAGTTATTTAAATTTTAAAGGAAAAATATTCCTCTTAATTTTAAAAAATTCGTGAAATAATGGGGTTGCACGGACCTCCCCGTCTGTTTCAACAGTAGTTTAGATTATAACCGTTTAACGCCTAGCATCACCACCAACGAGTCCTTGCATGACAGAAAAGCTGCATGGTGAGGAGTAATTCATATTTAACATACTGTATATATTACCAACATTTTAAAGTGATTTCACATGTGGGTGTGTTACATTTAACTTGCAGACGATAATTCCAGCACATGCAGGTCTTGACAAAAATATTGTTCGGTTAAATCTATATTATGTTATTTATATCTTTATTCTTAAAAAGACAAGTACGTATTGTTTAATATTAATTAGCATTACAAAGAAAGCCATGACTGCTAATGCGTTTAATAAGAGCGTAGCGAAGCTCTTTAATGGTAAGATATGCGTGCGTAAACAGAGTTGCTTCCCCTTTCTACACATTGCCTTTAATTGTTTTCGTCCGGAAGTAGACGTCCAGTGGGGAAACAGGAAGTGTATCCTTGAAGCAAAGACAATTGTGTTTTAACCCATACATGAACATCTTCATATAGTGAAAACAATACCCATGTTTTATTACTTGTTTATTTAGATAAAAACTAAT
>JAUMHH010197723.1:0-13598 GCA_032359455.1 Chlamys rubida | reverse complement strand
AGTTAGCTTTATTCTGAGTGTACCATCATAGTAGGAAAATATGTAAATATAAGAATTGATCTTCATTTTGACTGCGTTCATACTACCGTATACGCAGTCAAAATGAAGGCCAATCCTTAAGTAATTCACCAGGTCTAAGTTGTCTAGTGGATTGGTGTTTTTTTCTCAAGGCACACGTGGACTTTAGTTCACGTCTTACAAAATCTTTTTTTTACGTATTTTACTTTTCTAAGCCTCAAACTTAGGCAGGCAACTTTAGACTTTGCGATTATTTTAAGGGTATGCACAGAGGTCATATAACGGTACATGTAGTACTGTTAATATTACAACAAACTTGCTTTTATTGAATCATAACAACATTTTGAGTTGGTACTGTTATCTAGACGGACTGCAACACCAATGTAAATGTTTATAAATGTTTAATTTGTCAGATGGCTTAATTATTTGAGATTCAATGTATCGCTCACTATTTAAATTGATATTAAACCAGACTGTGTTATGATTTGTTCCTCTCACGCAGAGTCCAAAATTACCTCAATTACATTAAGTGCATATGCACCAGTTTTGAACATGTGTGCTTTTAGTGCTAGATATTTATATAACTGCGATAAGGTATGTATATGTATTCATTGTTTATCTCCATGCAGTAAGTGGCCCTTTGATCTGTTGAATTTAATAGAAAGATGTTTCAAGGCTTAACTTGCTTTCATCATCACCTGTGTTCGGATCAGCGTTAAGGTTGGCGCGACGAAAACATTCTGATATACCCTTGCTATCTGGTTTTTATTTTAATTATTTATCTATCTTTTTTAATATGTCGTAGATAGTTGGGCTATTAAGGGTGATATTTTGTTCCTCGCAATAAATCACAAACTTTCTTTATATATGATATTGTTCCCTTTCCATGAATCATTCATAAATGAAACTGGTAAAAATATCTTGATATATCCGATATTGAGGTCATTGAAAAACCCATATCCTTCGGAATTATATGTTTTCTGTGAACGGTTCTCAGTCCTGTTGGAGACATAAATGTACACCAAACACTACATTGTAATGTTTTCTGAAAACTAGAGCATCCGTGCATTAGTGATCGTACCGAGGTCATCCGTGCCGGCTTCTGAAAGGCAGGTCTTGAGTAATTTGGGCATATTGGTAAATGGTCATGTATTCAATTCTAAATATATATTAATGGGCCCTATTATAAATCATGTACTTGGATGGTAATTTGGGCAACATGGACAAGCTACTCTTTATCTATAGCTATTGGTGCCTCTGTACCATATTAAGCAAGCATTTTTTCTGTTTACTTTGAGAATGCATTATGTAATTTTACAAAAATGTTTTCCTACTAATGTGAGTTTATATCAATAAAGTATACTTTATGATGTATTAATGTCATGCTTGTTGTGTTATGTACATAGCTGGCAGTATACCACTCATACGGAAAATACCTTCATGTCAAAGCTGTAATGACATCTTGGACATAGGAATCAGCAAAATTAAAAATCCCCGCGGAAATGAGGAATATCACATATATATTTATATTATAAAATGGCATTTTTAAATCGTAATAAAAACAAGAAGTTTGAATTCACTGTCATCTTTCGTTTATCAACATGTAAAATATATTTCTCAAATATATACGTGACTTCCGGTATTTCATAAGAATGTTAAGTTTGATAGTGTATGCAACAAAGACCTGCTCTGTGTGAAAAAATGAGTATGACTTATGAATTATACATTACTTTGACTTAGCCACACTGTGAAGTAAACATGCTGTGTTGAGCCCTAGGGACATGAGAATAAATTATAGAATTACGTTTAGACCTATCCCGATGTAACATTAGACGTGTCAAGGATTTATACCAACAGTCGGTAAAATCTGAATCCCTAAAACGTTTAATAATACTCCCACTACACACCAGGGTAGGATCGAACCTATAGCATGTAGCTGAGTCTTCCTGTGTGGCTGTTATCTGGTAGACTAATTGATGTCAAATCTCATCACTACAGAGGTTTTGTGTCCGCTGTGTGATGTGTCCTCATGTAATACGTACGCTTGGTTGCTTTTATGCACTTAGCTTGACAAAGTTAGGCTACTGTGTGTTTTTTGAGTAAAAAGGGATTTATTACACCCGAGAGATATAGAACGTGATATAATTCTCGAGTGATGAAAATTAAGACAGTAACTGTTTTACTGCATACTTCCCAACTTTAACACACGAATGAGTGAGTGATCCTTTACATTTCATTATGTAATCACTTATCGGTGTACGGTATATTTTTGCATATCATCCATAGTTGTTTAACATTGTCTTTAACTTGGACATCTCAGTGCTGATGTAAGGGAACAGTGTTACATCCGCCACAAAATACTACACATGTATAATGGATAGTTGTCTCTACTTCAGAAAGGGTAATGGTGAAAGTGTCAACAGTATCACGCCCTGTGAATTTATTGAAAAAATATTCTGTTCCAGTCTGGAAGAAGGAAATGCGATATCTATGAAATAATGAGATTTCTGTTTTTGTTATTTTGACTTTAAGGACATTTTAATATTTTTTTAACTTCACAGTATCATTGACTTTATTAACTTGTTATTATTGATTATTATCTTGTCTTTCTACACGCAACCCAATATTTGTAAGTCCGATTCACATCACGCCCCTTTCATGGTAGATTACTCGTGAATAGGGATATGCTATGTAGTGGACTGAAATAGCATGTGATTTATTACACATGCTTTTCTATTTTCTATTATAAAAGGATATGAAATATGCAGTAAAGGTATCAGTGTATGTTTATTACCCGACCATGTGGGTTGTCGCCAGATACTCTGGTTTCCTCCTTCACTAAGACTCTGAGCGCTTCCATCAGAGCCAACAGCCCCCTCCCCCTCCCTCCCCCTCCCCAACCCAGTAAGGAATTGTAAAGTCTGTCTTCTGCTTAGGGGACATTGAGTAAAAATCAGCTAATGCCTTAATTTCAAAACTTTCGATATTTACATTTTTTTCTTTTTTTGTTCCTACTCTTTTTTTTCTTGTCTCCTTGGAAACCCGCCTTTCTATGACATTTGCGGTTGCGAGGACGTTTAACTACAGACAAGCAAACAAATAATTTACATTCTGAATTTTACATGTTCACTCACTGTAAGATATGCATGATTTACTTCAGTCAAACAATTCGAATTTGATCGGAACTTTTACCACGTGTTTCAGTTAACACATAATGAGGTCGGGTTACATTGACAACATTGTAAAATACATACGATGTGTTTCAGTTGCATGAACAAATGAATAACAATTTGAATATACACGATGTATTTCAGTTATACAAGAAAAGAGGAGTAGAACTGTGTGTAGTTGTCACCAATGTCAGCCGCATGACGGAGGAATATTGTCATCCAAAAACAACACCTCACATGCCGATACGGACAGCAGTACGAATGTCTATGTCCATTCCAGGTAAAAGTCCCATGCTCCATGAATTGATCACAAAAGGCGAGCAGCTTGTAGCTGATCAATCATATGGATTCTGTTCTCATTCATTTAGATCATACGGACCAGTGTTTTATAGGATTGTCACTGTATTTGAGATTTTTATAGATCAAAAGGACCACTGTTCATACGCTAATGGATGATCGCTCTCTTTCAAGTTGTTCCTTTATTATCGTTCGAGCATTTCATTTGTGCTATTTATCATAGCGCGATGATGTATTGGGAAATTTGTTAAACAAGTTACACAAAAAGACAAAGCAAAATCGTTTCGTGATTAAGCCTCTTTAAATAAATAACCTCCAGATGAGTAGTACTATGAATAACTTAATGTTCTCGGGGCACATATTTGTGTGTAATGTATACAATGTTATATCAATATAGTTATACTAATTATGTGCCTGTAACACAATAGAAGATACATATAGGTAATAGCTATAATTTGAACTCAAAATAGATAAAACTGGGGCAATATGAACAAAGGAAAGATTTACAAGGAGACCATTCAATAAGTACAAGGAAAATAAGACCATGTATTCCAGAAGGGTACGCGTCTTTTGTTTCATCAACAAAACCCTCAATTTAAATCTATATCAACTCCAAACAATGTAGATTGATATAAGTATAGAACATATATGTAAGTTATACCATAGAATATTAATAAAGTCATATAAATTACATGTATGCTATACAATAGTTGATTAATATAGTTATTTCATTGCAGTTTTATTTCAAGCGGTGAAATACGACAAGGCCGGCGACGAGGATGTGTTTGTGGACGGTGGGATCATGTGTAACTTCCCTATACACTGTTATGATGGTAAATTTCTAATACACTGTTTTGATTGCTAATAATGCTCTATACATTGTTATAATGGAAATTATGCAATACAGCAATATGATGGTTACAACCAAATACAGTGTTATTATGCTAACTTCATATATACTTTATTTGGTAATTATCCAATACTGTAATAAGACACAGTGTATCACATGAAATGTTCGTTGTGTATAAACATTTGTGGTTTTCGTGGTTGCATTTGAACCAAGAAAATAACCACAAACGAATTTGGGTGATATGCGTGTCTGCTGTTTGTTATTATAGGATATCCACGAAACTTTGTATTTCTCTGATACCGGAACGACTTAGCCATGTGTATACCTGTAAAATATTACTGATGTTGTTATAATAACAAATATACCGGGATCCATCAAAATATGTAAAATTTCATAAGGCAGGTGTTTGCTTAAATATACATGATTAAATGTAGTACAAGTATTTTGGAGATCTTTGATCGGTTGGTTTCAAAATAGAGAACCACATCTACAGTAACAAACAAGAGATGACAAGTTTAATTTGTGTTGTAGGCTGGTGGCTGTCTATGGAACCAGGAGACACGTTCCTTGAAAGGCTCAAACCACTAGACAAACTACCAGGTCTTCTAGCCAGGGACGGCAGATTCGAAGGCAGGAATTCCAAAACGCTGGGATTTCTAGTGGTATGTAGCACCATCATATCAGTATGAAGTAAAATGTTCATAAGAAAAACAAAAATGCCCTTTTTAAGAAAGAAAAAAGAAACTGAATGTTTCATAGCGTAACATATTAACGGAAGTAAATAGATGAGGAATGATTGATTTGACTGTCTGTTTGCCAGTTTGTGAATATTCCTTTGACTTTTTTCATATGTGTTTGTTTTAGTACGAAGACCTAGAAGAAGATTTATTCCGATTCAGTATGGAGAAGAGATATGGGAAACAGATGGGGAAAATACCTAAAACCTCGCTCTCAAAGTATGTTGTAGCCATTACGCCGTGCAGTCTTCATAACTTGCACACTGCATCAATTTATGAATCATAGCTTGGATGGTACTGTTCAGTCCTGGCGTAAACATCATCGGGTTTGTTGAATGGAAAGCCAGTATGGCATACATCACAAAAATAGACAATGAAGTTATTCATTTACTTGATCTGACCAGTGATCAATGGTCTTTTACTTGTCTTGTAGATTTAACAGGTCCCGACCAAATATAATTAATATATGTTTATATATTAGCAGCTATCTTATTTTTCCTACATTGTTTAAAAGTAAATTATGCGAATATCATAGTTAAGCCATGTAAGTACAGAATTAATTACAAGATGTGTTTTCCGGCAATATCTTACTGTTTGACAGATACTTTGTGTTATCGATGTATTTTAGTTTCAAAGCTGTTTTGATCTTTTAATACATATCACCAGTGAAATTAAAGTTCTAAAGATTTTCGTCAAGATAATATAAAAAAGGTTTTGTACTTGGTAAGGTAATTTAATAACGCGCGTTAGCGCGTTATGATGAGTTTGTCTGCAATCCTGTTAGAATTATAGGACAATAATTTTCCAAAGAAATCAGTTTAATACTTATATTTCCGTTTTTAATTTAAGTTTTCTTATATTTCCAACCTGTTATCGCATTTCAAAGTCAAATTTCGCGCTCTCTGTCAATGGGACCTGTTCTTGTGATGTCACGAGTACACGCGACCGTTCCCGGCAAAAAAAATAGTTCGTGGAAATAAATACAAAATCATCAATTTAATTTCAACAATTTAATCAACAAATTCCACCGAGAGAATATTCACCGTTTATACAACATAACTACATAAATTGTTGCGAGTTACATTGATCAGGGACGTATAAATATATACTGTCCCTGCATTGATCAATGAGGTTTTTTAATCCGGTAGCACGGATGGGTTACGACGAGGAATGCGTATTGTTATTGATGTGGTGATTTAGCTTGATGACGAAAGGTGAATTTAGCGATTGAAATTGAAAGTGCAGCCGGAAAATGTTGCGTTTGTGAATAATCCGGGAGTTATCGTGTTTGTGGAATAAAGATTTATTTGCTTTAATGTGTTTTTGACACTTTCTGGCAGACGACAATTTTTTTCGTGACGTCAATGATACACTTAATATAGTGACGTCGGTCAAAACGACGTCATTTAGTCACGACGTCACGAACATGGTACTTCATATCACTACACCAATGGGAACTATGTGAAAATTATGATCTGATATCTTTCTATTTTGTTTGGTAAGGTTATAAAATGGCAATGCAGAGCAAATGGAAATATTACAAACTATTCAGTTCATTCGATAGGTAAATGTGTATATATACTGCATCACGATATAATGAACCCTTACAATAAATATAGGTGGGACAGATGATTAAAATTACAGTGGACACTACTATATCTGGACATGATGCCCGTTTACTTTTGCTTCTAGGAAAACCGTGGAAATTGGAAAATAGGACGTATCCGGAAAAGTATATTTCAGATAAATGTAAAAGTCTGCTTCTCTGGTATCTACACATATACAATATACATAGCATTGCTGAAGAGCAACTTAAAACAGGGATGCATTTCTAATTGTTTAACTAGTTAAAATCTGCAACATGATTTCTTTTATTATTAATTTCTGAATGTATAAAACAACATTGATTATACAGTCGAACCTCGTTATCTGGAACTCGTATAACTCGAAGACCCCGTTTAAGTCGAAGTATTTCATCGGTCCCGGCCAAAACTCTTCTTAATCTTAGTAATAAAATCTCTTATATTTCGAACTCTGAAAACTCCAATAACTCGGATATCCCAAAGTGAAATATCGGTCCCAACAACGTAAATCCTACATAAAAATACCGCTTACCTCGAAAACAATGTTTAACATGTTATACAATTGCGGTAGTGTCCGAATTAGTTAGCAATACGTGTATATTCAAATGTGCTTAGAATATATTTGACTATTGACGATTGATTATTTGAGTTAGATACTTTATTTGCGGTGTGACGTCAAACTACCTGACCTTATTTCATGCCGTGAGTTTTTTTAGGAAAATAAAGCACGGGTCGATAGATCTATAGATGAAACCCTCTGTTGGTATTAGATACATTGCAGTAATAAATACTTGTCTTATTTCAGACGGAAACTGAAGAAGAAGGCGTTACAAAGCGTTGCCAAGAAAGAACACGGAAAGATTATGGAAGCATTCACCGATTTTTTCGAAGTATGTCTGAAATAGAGGTTATCCAATGAATGACGGTTAGTTATCGTGTTATCTAACCCGAACGCGAATTAGTTTATTTTCAAATTGTATAAAGACACGAGGTTTACAGAGAAAACTTACGATTTTGTTCCGTTTCACAAAAATTCTTACGAGAATCTTGCGTGAAAAATTTATCGTAACTTTACGATAGCTTGACCCCTCTCTTAAGTGTAAACATTCATCGTAAGTGTAAATAAATATAATGATTTTAATCGTAATTTTAAGTAAACAAGGCTGCTACGATTGGTTTGAAAACGAATTAAAGAGCGATGTATCGTGAAAAGGTTTTTCGATGCAGATTTAACCACCGCACCTAAGCCATGCCCTATTTCTAGCAAAACAATGTAGATGTTTCATAAGGGGACGTGTTACTTTTTAGCATACAACGACAAATTGAATTGCATTTATTAATAGATGAATAGTGAGTATGTTTGGTTTGACCGTCAACAATAGAACAGTTGTCTTTTGCAATTTGAAAACTGACTACAAAGAGTTATATAGATATGATACATGTGTAACCAACCATCACGAGTTTTGGGACCATTTTCTCCCACAACGTCCAAATAGTATATCTTGTAGTATATCTAGAACACTATGATTCTCTTGATGATGCATTATTCCTGATTCCGATCAAGGAAACAATTGACATGACCTATATGACTTCACAATAGAAGATGACGTCGCAAAGAATTGTTACCTGACGCCATAATTGACAAATGAAATAACGTCCAGGTGTTACCCACTAATGGGTAACCAAACATGTTTACCATCTACCCGCAGGTTTATCAAATGAGTCGGAATTGAGAAAACCTATAGTGGTTGTGAGAGAAATTAATCATTCTCATATGTTGGTTTTGGAAAATTTAACATAGGAAAAGAACTTCTAATTATAAGTGAATTAATTGATATTATCATATCCCGTAATATTTCTTCCTGCATATCCAAAGATGGGTTCTGAATATAATGTTTGTCTCAAAGCCGCGCACATAACGAGATTAACACTATAATGGGTTGGTTTTTTTTTGGTTTTTTTTAATCATATCTTCACTCGTTGCGATCGTTTTGCCGATCAGGCACCATGTAAAACTTTGAGGCTGGAAAGGATGAATTTTCAATATTTCATTTTAGATACTACGTCATCATGATCTCAACAGAAACGGTTGTATCAGCAAATCAGAACTCGAGGCAGCGTTCACAGACGTACGTATTTTTCCGTACGCAATCTGCATGAGGAGTATATAACATCTTATTAAGCATTGAACTTTTTTCAAATGGCATTCGCAGGCAATAGGAATGCCAACTGGACAACAGCAAATTCAATGAAGCGCACTAACGCTTCATGTTGGATTTGCTTTAGTCTAGTTGGCATAAATATTGCCTATGAATCCCAACTGAAAACATTCCAATACTATATTTGGTATCCGTTGAATTCATAGAAATTTCAATTACTTTTATCTTTATTCCGCATATAGTTCAAAAAATGAAGTTATCGTATATACTTGTTGAATGAATAGAATAGCCATCTGTCAATGGAGGGTCACTGGTATGCAACGTAACAATTATGACGATGACGTCAACAAAATAATGATGACGTCAACAAACGGCTGATGACATTCATAGCCTAGATGGTAAATGAGTGTGACGTTCTTAACACTATTGATATCAACGCCGATAGGCTCGGCGTCTAAGAAAGTTTCACACAAATAACATAACATGTTTTTGTCTTGGCATAAAGTTTTAAGTCCGGTAATATTATATATTGTTATAGTCCGACAAGTTGACCTCCGATTACCTAGTTTATTACAGACGAAGCGGTATTTATAGAAATAGCATAGCTAGGTCTGCAGTTAAAGGTGAAATAGTCGTGATGTCCTTTGGCACCTGAACAATAAACAGACTGGCACACTGAATAAAAAGCAATTATTCCGGGTAAAAATCAACGCGACAGGTAATTTTCGTCTGACTATACTAGAAATTTGTTTAAGTGATTAAGAATAATAAACATGACCATAACGTATACAAGTAAGCACTTCTATGCTGCCAATCTGATCATCTGCTCTTACATATCCACAGATATCGGACGGAATCAAGGAAACCTTGTTCGGCCCGGACATAACCGCGGACAAGGCGTTCGAACTGTTGGATAGCAGTAAAGACGGAGAGGTGAGAAACGTCATATCCGGTCCCGCGAACAGTTAACCTTCCTGACAGTTCTTATTTTGATATTTAGTTGTTTGTGGGATTCGTGATTTACGTTTTGACAAATATTGATACTCCTTTTGAAATCGCAGGGGTTATTGTCGATTGACAATCGGCATTGCTCTGTGATTATTCGCTGAATTATTTTATACAAAGTAACGAGCTTTCATTAGCATGTTGTTGAATCGTCCTCAACTGCGTTTCATAAAATTATCTTAAATCTCAGATAACATTAAGTAGATTTTTTGGATTTGTCTTTGCAGATTCAGTTCCAGGAGCTTATGGATTTCGCACAGAGTAATGGCGTCTACCTTTTAGAGCGTTACCTTGGTTATAGTAGACAGGAAATCACCGACTTCCAATCATTCACGCATGCGCTGCAGAACGCATTGCTAGTCAACGGCAGCAGAAGATACGTCGAGGTACGGAGCACATTACGACAAGTTATATGATACTTGTACATCCATCAACTATATGACAAAATCATAATATCTTCATCGAAACTGTGTACATTTCTTGTAACTCTGCATTGCATTACATTACGGGTACGATTGATAGATTACCTTTATCACTAACTTTACGACTATTTTAACATCCTTACTGGTAATGTGAGGTCCTATGGAAGATAAATTACAGCTCACATCTTTTCTGTTTTTTCTCGTGAGCGTTAAAGTACAATGTTATCTGAGTTTGACGGATTTTTTGAATTTTTTAGCGTTATGTTTTTTTTAACTTTTTTATTTATAGGAAAAGGATATAGACCGGTCAGTTGGAATCAACACGGGTCACGTAGGGGTGATGGACTTTGGTATGGAGGTAGCGGACAAAGACTTCACAGTGGAGGTATGACATCATCTGTTGATTGACGTGTCGTTATATGGCTTACTTGTTGTAATAAGTAACGGTACATGTCTGCAATAACTGTGAATAGTCTTAACACATGAAGACAAATAGAATCTCTAAATGGTTCAAAATTCATATCAGTATCAAAGTAACCGTTTGAATAGAACCGGCTTATATATTCTTTCATGTATACTTTGTATCACTTAAATCATATCAAAAGGTCTAAATTAAATATGTGTATATTTGTAAAGGAGAAAAATTGCGAGTTTGATTTGCCAACAATATATTACTGTATTACATACCTCCGATAACAATATATCAGAAACGAAGGAAACAAAGAACGTGTGCGTGTCGATATGTGATTCTGTTGTTACATCATGTAGATTTAGAAAGAGGTCAACACAAATAAAAGTAACAATCCTCATTTTCTTATTCATCATTTTTCAGCAAGGACAAAGGAGTATGGTGTCGTTCCTGAAACATTTTGTCGAAACGCATGATCTTCCAAAACGCGAAAAAACCGAGACGAAGCAGGAGGAAAATACGACGGAAAAGGGTGAGGATAAACATGAAGCTAGAAATGAAGACTCTGAATCTAATGGTCACAAGCCAACAATAGGAGCTAGCAATGATGACAAAACGCCCGAGGTTAACAACCCAAGTGTGAAAACAGAAACACCAGAGGAACGTTCAACAGAAGAATCGACAGAAGTTGTAACTAAAGAAACTGAACCCGAATCAATCCAGATAGTGATACAGAATGTCAAGGACAATGTGACAGAGGAGGCGTCCATCAAGGGAGAATCAGAGACATAGGCAGCTGTCCCAATTATATTGACGTCAGAAACACAGTCATACCACTGGTCCAGTGTTTGGTCTTCTCACTCCACTACATGTATGACCAATTTCCTTCAAACTGCAATATGTTGACGTAGAAACACAGTCATACCACTGGTCCAGTGTTTGGTCGTCTCACTCCATTACATGTATGACCAATTTCCTTCAAACTGCAATATGTTGATTTATATTTGTACACTTTTTAAGCTCCATGTTTGCAAATGTTTTGTAAAACTTACTTCTATATGCCTACAAATAGCAATAGGCACTTAAATGACCTTACAACGGAAACGTTAACCCAAGGAATTACATTAGATGCTATTTAAGTCCGTGGTTAACCGGAACATGTATCGAAAAAAAAAACACTCAGAAGGTTAGTGAAGTATGATACCTCTATTGTAGCGTACGTTTCGTACTCTATGACCTTTTTATAACACATATTTAAATGAGATTTCATAGAACAAAAAAGAACATCATTAGAAACTTAATATTGCAAACAATAATTATTCTTTAAAAGTAACTATTTAATAAATATGTATCAAACTAAACAGTGTACTTTTCTTTTACAGAGGAACATAGTATCCAGTATACCTAGCTTATAAGCATACATTGATAACGAGTTCTTATAGTCCTGTATCAATTATTTTACATTATTTTACTTGGACATAGTTTTCATTTCAGTAACATTCAAAATGTGGATAGGATTATCATTCATACAATACAGCATAGAATATCTCATACAAAAAATGAATATGACACACCGATTTGAAATATTACATTTTAGTTTCGTATCTTTTTTTTAACTTGTTATGAATGTTTACACTTGCCGATTTCACCGCACATCGTTATAACTGGATCGTTTACATAACAAATGTGCTTGCAATAATAAATATGAGAGAGCGTGAATGGTGTGTGCGTTTAGAACCTAAATAATACTACAATAAAAGAATCGTACAATATTCATTCAATTTTTGAAATATTTATTTTTTATGACAATGCAGAGACGTCTATACTGTTATATACGTCTCTGGACAATGTAAGTTTTTTTCTTCATACTTCGTTTTGTTAAATATCACTTAGAGAGCGGTGGGTATGATAGTTGTTGGCTGACGTGGATTTTAAGGTGCTTGCTTTCATGTACCTCTGCTTACTTGTGATACGTTGTTAAATGCTGTACTATTTTACATTGCTTATAAAATCAAAAAAATACCATATCAGTGTTCCTTGTTATATGTATAAAACATTGTACTGGTTATCTTAATACAACACAAAACATGTAACTTTGATAGTATAGTTTTAGTTTCCTATCTTTCCCGCCTTCTTTCATTCTTTCCTATCTACTTTCTGTTTCAGGCGGTGTCTCATATGCCCCTAACTGTTACGATTAAACTCCGACCACAAACTACGATATCATAAGTTCCGGAAATAGAAAACCATTACAAGGTTTATTTCATATAAGTAACTTACTAACTTTGTATTTGAAGAATATACAATCTGTATTTGATATACACTACTGAGACCATTTTAGGTAAACGTTTTCATTATAGAATCGGTAAAAGTATTCTAATGTCCGATAACGTTCCAACATCTCCCCGATAAAGTAGTCCATACACGTCCTGTCACAACAATCGGGGAATACAAGAATAGTTTACTTCTCTCCACACCTAAAAACTCAGAATGCAACAAAGCGAACTTGTTTGACAATTTTCCAAGCACCAACTCTAAGCATTCCTTGACAACAATAACAACATAAATAAATATATACTTTGAAGACTTTGTGTTTCTGTCCGATTAGCTTTGGATTTTTTGCTCAGAATTTGTTGTATTTTGAAGGCATTAGAAAGAAAGGTGTGTCTTCCGTAAGTAGTTTCCATTTTAATATTCAAAACATACACTCTCTTCTTTTAAATGCGATTCGTTACAACTCAAAATGTTCAAAACATGAAATATTCGATTGAATATCAACTTTTTCATTATCGATACAGCTTACATCATTCACAGAGATATTTTGTTCCTTATACAATAATAATAATAATATTTCGAGGTTCTTATATAACCCTTTATCACAACCTAGTTCGTAGGTCGTCTCAAAGCGGTTCACAAATTATTATCCGTGGTTATAGGGCCTTTGCAAC
>JAUMHH010197701.1:0-13599 GCA_032359455.1 Chlamys rubida | reverse complement strand
ATAACATATTTTTTAAACACTTTGACACAATTTACCGCAGCGTCAACATACAAAGACGAAATGGGCACTCAAAGATATACTGCAGTATAAAAACATAAGGACATAAAATACCGCAGTGTCAACACAAGAGGACATAATATACCACTGTGTCAACACAAGAGGACATAATATAACACTGTCAACACACTAAAATGTTATGTATTGCAGTGTAAACACACAAAGACATAAAATACCGCAGTGTCAACACAAGAGGACATAATAAACCACTGTGTCAACCTCTAGAACGTAATATACTGCAGTGTAAATACACAAGGACATAATACCGCAGTGTCAACACGCTAGAACGTAATATACTGCAGTGTAAATACGCAAGGACATAATACCGCAGTGTCAACACGCTAGGACGTAATACACCAGTGTCAACACACGAGAACGTAATATATCGCAGTGTCAACACAAGAGGACATAATTAATATACCAATGTGTCAACACACTAGGACAAAAATATGATTAACAAACAGTGACACCAGACTCTACATTGCCTGCACAGAATTACAACATATAACATATTTTTTAAACACTTTGACACAATTTACCGCAGCGTCAACATACAAAGACGAAATGGGCACTCAAAGATACGTACATGTTCATGGTAAAATAAGAAGCTTGCCTATCAGTACTTCACAACGTGTTAGATATTGAAGATTTCCCTATATTCAAAGTTATAATATAAAAATAGCAAACATACGTAAAATTCAAACTGGATGCTAAATGGTCTAGCATGTCGATGCAGAATCCGCTAAAAGTCATGTTTTCGTGTTTGGCTACAAATGGATACCACTGTAGGAGGAAATGGAAACAGGATTGTTGAATACATTTATAGGGAACAAAAACAACAGAAAAAACAGACAAATGTACATTAATCACCAAATATATGAATTAGAGAAACAACTATTAAATAATTTTAAGTCGATGTGGATCCAAACAAAGTAGAATGTGCTAACCGTCGACAATGTCCATTAAGTGGCTACAATAAGCATCGTAAGGGTTAGTACGGACACGTGGAATCACGTTTTGCAAAATAAAAGTTATTAATTTGATTCATCAACTATCAGCATACTTAGTTGTGTACTTAGTTTGTGTAGAAGCAGGTCAAATTTCTAGTTATGTTCCTTAGTTACAATGTAGTGTGGTTAAGTAAAGTTGTATTCGGGATATGTATATAGCAATGAACCAAGGACCAGGGATTCAAACCGATGGTGTGCCAATACAACAAGCCAATCAATTGAGATTTTTGGATTAACATACGTTCCGAGCTAAGCAAGTTTTCTGACTTTACGATTTAACTTATACTGTGATGGTGCTAATGATATGTATTTTACCATTGATAACTTCCCAATGCTACCCTTTCTTCAATCGTTTTAATCATATTGACACACACGAAGTTTCATGTCGGTGTCCTTTCAATTGCCATTTGCATTAGATTGTTCACCGCATCAGTCAAAATAGTGCATACTCTTTACGTAAATTAACAAACTTACCAAATTTCTAGTTTAATTGAATTCCTTATAAAACATATGCAGTCGTTCAGCAGGACTTGTTAGTTTGGACATATAGCATAGATCATCGTTTCATCTTTTACACAATGTACGTACAGGTGTATCGGAACGCTACAAGTCCGACTAATCCTTCTGTCTCTAAAGCTAAGACTGAATGATCGTATTACAGTTGACCGTTCGTTTGACAAAGAACCTATTTTGAGCGCCCATTATCATTACCTAACATTTACTACTGTATTTCAGGTATTGGTAGTAAAAGTCGCAACTAGTTACAACAGCAGATTTATAAATTAAGCATGAATTCAAAAAACATTAGCTGTCAATTGTTATCAAAATATATATTGAAAATGATATTTTCTTATATTAATATATTTCCGATTCATTTATTATCGTTTTCTAGCACTTTACAAAATGATATTTGGCGATATAATTTATTTGAGTTTCATTGACTTATAGAAAACTTAGTTGTTGATAAGACGTTAAACCCTATACCACCAACCAACATACATGTACCTAGCTCTCTACGAAATATCATAGACGTCTATGTAGTATGATTATCATACGACAAATTATCTGCCTGCACTAAATATCTTTGTTAAAATAACGATATACATTACCACGTTGGTAGAGACCAGGAGTTGTCGTCCATTAAATCCGAATTTTTCATTAGGGAATATATCGCCGGACGTGAGCAGTCTACCCGAGTCCCGTATGTGTCCGACGGTCTGGAATCCTCTTCCGGACTGGGTCCACATCAGCGCTTCTATAGCGACCCACTGACAAACCACCTTATTGTGCTGGACGAAACATGCAATTAGTGTACAGATCAGAGAACTTTACCTATAAAGCTGAATAAGTAACGCTATGATCGCAACTCTAGAAAATCAACTATCAGTCACGACATGAAAGATTCACAAATGGGAGCAAATACATTATTGTCACTAACATGCTATGAATAATGGGTTTGGTAATAACAACTAACATTTAGAGTCAGGGATATTGTAATTTAAACTTTCACCTGGCTAATAGGTATAACGATCACATACTATCTAAGAAACAAATCTTTCCGAATCGCATTTTGTAAAGGCAATCGAAACAGTTCAAGTCGGACCTTTTTCGATTATCTTCAAAGTATACTTATGTGTGAATATGGCAGTTGTATATTACATTATAAATTAAAAAGGCAATAATCGAGAAAACAACTATTGCAAAGCGTAATGCATCTGAAGGGTTTTATGTAAAAAAAAACACAGATGTGGGCAGTTTTATTATGGTTATAACTACTTGTATTTTGTGCTAAAACTGAAATCAAACGTTGCTATCTATCGACACGGCCTATTTATGATACTGATTCTTTCGTTTCATTAGTCCAGCACAACACTTCCTCACACTTTTGCCAAAGGCTAGACACTTACGACTCTTACCTCTCTATGAAACGACGTATGCATATTTGTGACTAGGATCGGAAGGCATTGTTATTGCACAAACATTCCCGTCGACAAATTAAGATATTAATATAAAATAGATTCTTCACCAACAATAACAACAAATTATTAGTTCTGTGGTCTTACACAACCTATTTACGAATTCTGGTTCAATGCATGTAATTAATCTACAAAAGTCTGCACAGAGAAATGTCGACCTTAAAAATGGCGGATAAATTTGTCCAAGAGATGAAAAAAACTAACTATACAAATAATAAAAAATGGTCTCATATATCTGATATTATGAAGATACTAGAAGAAAATTCCAAATGTAAAAGTAACAGTTTTGTCGTGCATCATTACAAATACCGTTTGCGTGAACCACTCAGTGAGTAATGTTAGCTGCGGAAAAAACAGATTCTATATTAATTGGAATTCTGTGTATACGTGCCGTTGTCATATATAACGTGATTGTTGATGACATGGGCGGTTATTTAAGTTATTGATGTCCCGGCGAGATGTTATCCTTTTCTTTATTTACCATAGCGTTTATGTTATCTTTACTTAATGTTGAACTGGAACCTTCTCTGATTCTGTATAAGGAACCGTATCTAGCTTCATTGGTGTAAACACACATTGAGTTGATGCTTAGATAGTTGAGTTAGAGATAGTAAGAGGGAGAAAACTGGAAGTATTTGGATTCAAATTAATCACCTTAATGAAGCATTCACACGAATACTCTTGCATAGCAAGTAATATTTTTTCGACATTTCACGCAAAAGCAATCAAAATACAAGATAAAAAGCAAACTTTACCCTTTTTGACGCAATGTGTGGTTAAAGCAGTATTAGTTGATACTTTCATGAATAGGATATTATAAGATTTTCCGATTCATATGTAACAAATCTTGTAATATTTCGATCAAGCTACGCTATTCCAAATAAAATTAAAATCAGAACACTTTTCATACATAATGGAAACCAACCGGGATTATATTTATCACATTGCCGAAAGTGTATGTGAATATTTGTCTACATCTTTTTTTCTCATTTTTCATTTGCTATATCTATTATCCGGGATACGACCTCGTTATAGTGCAAATGCTTCATGTCAATTGTGGTAATATTAATGACGCAATGTGTGTTATTCAACGATATATTACAACAAAGATAAGATTTTGTGTGTGTTCAGTGCATAATGTAATAGATGCAGCTCGGTACGGTTGTTATTGCTGTTGTTGAGTATTTGTGAAGCAGGCACTTTTACTGACACCTTTCTGTGGTTATACAGTCCTACAGCCATATTGGTCGACACCATCTATTTAAATGTAGCTACAGACATTTTACCTGTTGATTGTTCTAAAACAACCTGATAACTGACCCCTGTAGACATGATAGGTTTGGTTTCGTTATATTTTGCTTAAAGTCCTATTAACAGCTAAGGTCATTTACAGACGTGCCTCCCTACATGTGTATTGTGTATGTGTGCATGTGTTTGTGTGCCGGAGACAGGGTATGTTGGTGTACCTGACTCTTTGTGATAGCACGGATCGGATGCGAACTTTAGAGTGCTATCTCACTGAAATATCATGCCGAAGGCATCTAGCTTATCATTCCGCCCGTTCACATTATATAGCGATACTTGAGTCTTACCCATTACGATATTGTCTGTTGAAATAATGTAGTTATAAGCGGTACTAAATATATATTTTACAGTTCCTCAAATTGTATCAGTATTGTAAGACATTGTCAGATCTAGATTTATCTATATCATGAATATATGCGGTTGTGCACTGAAGGCATTTGTAAGCCATCGATCTTCACGATACAACAAACAATCGCAAACGCATGAATGAGTTTGTATAATCAAGGATTCATTTTATAGCGTTACATCTTCTTTCGTTCTCTTTGAAATAGCAAGTATGACACTTCAGAAAGTTGAAATACGTGAATACGAGTCGGACCTATTAATAATTAGATAGTAACTTAGGCTAACAGTAATTAACACTTGGAGTTATGTATTCGAATATAGATAATTTCTTTAATATCGTATAAATGTTGCACCTATATAATATGATAACTAGTACTCTCGAATGGAGAGATAGGTCAGAAAAAGTCGGTTCTTGTCGGATCGATCGTCCTATACAATATCATACAAAAAAAACATTGATTCTATATCAATAATCCCTTAATAACAAATGTAAAGGGTAGTATCACTGATGTATAACAAGTTATGTGAAGTGTAAAGATAAAAGCAAACAAAAGGTTTTACATCGCTAAATACAACGGCTGATATGATGAACACATCATAATCAGTATATATCTTCATTAACAATGTGTTGCGATCAATATCCGTTTTCATTTATCCTATGTTTACCACTTTTGGTAGTAATTGACACGTTTTATTATCTCTATGATAAAACAAAAACTCACCGGGGGATTATTTTCATCGCAATAAAGGCCGGATTTAGTGATATATTTATATTTTTTCGGTATATTTACCTACTGGGTATTGTTAAGTCGCATCATATAATAACAGAGAGAAGGCCAGAAGAATGGATCAATGAATACAATAGATACATTGTGATACCTTTTATCAACCTAGTATTATATACAAAACGCATGGCCTGGTTTACTTTGTGCATTTGATAAAGCCAGTCGGGATTACATTAAGTGATATACTTGAGATGCTTTTACGTGATATACTTGAAATACTTTTACGTACTAAATATTTTACGCTAAAGAGCACTGAACGAACTGCCTACCAACACGAATTTCTCCATTGTCAGAGCCTTTAGCGTTTTGTTTCCTTCTCCATATTCAGACACATTATACTTGCTCCCAATGTCACTCAGCACACTCTGTATATACGTCTGTACGTTCTGAAATCATGAAGTGTATATCTATTTAGAAAAATCTTAATTAACTTTTTGCCATTTTCGCGGTCATTGTCATGCCGCATAAAGAATACATTGCTAATTTTCTGAGGATTATTATAGAACATCGTTTTATTTCAAAAGCAAACCCACGAGAAATTATTCTATAAAATTACTTTTTACTTCGACCAACCTTTGAATTTTGAATCCAAAGTTTGGATACCAAGTTATTAGTTTCGGATGTGATGGTATTCATGGTGAAGATTTACATTTGTTTGTGTTGATTAGTTAAGTTTCGCGTTTTGCGTTTCTGTATTTTAGTTAGCTCTATAAAGAAAACTTACTTCTCCGTTGAAAAGAGACTTCCGGACAATACTGTCCGGTACGACAATGATCACTACGTTGTCCAGGTTTGTACCTAGATTAGTTAACTGATCGGCTGCAGTATGGTCACCAAACGTAACGATCAACCACCGAGTCATGTGTCTCATAGCGTAGCGGTGGACTTCCCTGCGTGCTATAGAAAACGGCTAGAAGGGAAACAAGAGTAATTTAACTGTAACATAATGGAAGTGAACAAAAGGCTAGCATGAAAATTTAATTTTGTCAATATGGCTAACAAATGTTTAGCCAGGACCGTACAGACATGAATTAACTGTACTCGCTTTGATTTAATGCGATAAGCTCCTTGCGTTAAACATTCGCGATCGGCCATTATTTGCCAATATATATATTTTCATATCTAAGTGTATTATTCAAATAATTTAGTTAAAGATAATTTGCTAGGCACGGAGCATGCAAATCAATCTGCAATCATGACATGTTTAAAGGTCGTAAAAAAGTTACTACTGACAAGTCCTAAATGTACGAAATGACCACCTGATTGCTTGTCCCCCCCGAGACGTTTTGCATCGCTTCAATATATTCTCGAATTGATTCCTCGTTACTTCATATTATAATGATTATTTTTAAAATGTTGTCTTCATAGATAGTGACATAACTTGCAGGAAAATGCATCGCTAAATCAGGTTTAGCTACATAGACCTTAGACCTTAATACACCCTCACATATTCATGAACCCTCTTGACAATACAATAAATTTGTATCCAATTTGTTAACTCACCCTTTTTAATATAGTTCTGACACATTCCATGCTACATACTAAAGTAATATTTGGCAATTCTCGTATGGCATAATCCATCATAGACAGGAATTCTTGTTCAAACTCAGGGGACTGGATATCTGGTATCATACCGTCAACAATCGACACACCAGCCGCAGACAGACCGTGCACAAGATCATCTAGATGTGCCCCTTACAAAACAAAATTGATATAATTGTCATCAATTTATATATTCGTTCAAATGGTTGCTTAATATTTCCATAATTGTTAAAGGAAAGTGGTTTATAGTTTTTAAATCCAGTTAAATTTTGTAGTTTGAGTGTACACAAAATTCTACACAAGGGACATGCTGTAATAAAGTCATGTTACGTTTTCTTCTAGGAAAAATAAAACACTGGACTTATGCTTTGTTATTGTATAATATTATACCATATAATTGTGTTTTTTTTTGCAGCACATAAACGTTGTATGTTCTTTACAAACTTAATGTTTATTAATGCTTTGTAAATTGATGTTACGTTTGTAATAACTTCAAATATGATATCATGCAAGAATCCTTTGGCGTCAAACAAATGACAATTATGACATTTTCTACAAATGTCAACCCGACAAAAAAGTTTACAACCCATACACGACAAACTAGACAGTCAGCATCCGCACAAGGAGGCAATTTACAGATATCGTCAACCTACTGACTTCTCTAACATAACTTTATTCAAAAGCAAGTAATAATATTGCAAATACAGGCCGTTTTAATTGTGACAAAACTTCGATAGAAAGCTTTAACAAAAAGGTCTTGGCTATCTGTATCTGTTTTTATTTTATCTTATGATATATGCCTGGACTAACAATTGCAATAGACTCATGTTACGTAAATCAATAATTTGTTTTTGTATTGTCTTCATGCCAAATACGGAAAGAAATGATTGGTCGAGTTTCTTACCATTTCTACCATGAGAGAAAAAAATGCACCGCCCAGCACATATAAATGACGTCTTAATTGGCTTTATAAAGATAAGGACTATGCCATTGATTCAACTGCGTATTGTGCAGATAAAGTATCAAGATGAATATGGTGGAAACAGTAAACACGCGTGTCTATTAAAATAGTTTAATAATATCAGGCATATCAATATCAACTGTATAACATTTGGGAATGAAACAAAAACAAACGAACAAGAACAATGCAATCGCATAGACGTCCTGTTGAAAACATAAATTACAGTTTCAACCAAACCTATGTATTGGGGGTAAGTTATGCTACCTTTGTCCGTTAGCACGAACGTCGATGTCCACATCAGATGAACTGCGAGCGATGCGACAATGTCCACCAAAGCATTTCCGGTTGCGCGGTGCTGGTGACGGACGTTTGCAGTGTTATACTGAACATCAGGCTGTTTGTCTTTTCGACACATATCAATCGTGTCATGTTTCCTGTTCAGAGACATGTATGTTGAACTCGAACCACAATGATCGAGCGAAACGTTGTCGCTTTCGTTTTCTTCGGTATTGTTTGGAGCAACCCACTGCAGAATCGGCGTATTTTTGTGTTGCAGCAGTGAGAAGTTTAGTTTATAGCCGACATCCGCCAACAACAAAACCATGTCAATATCATTGTCACGCATATCATTCACTAACAAAAGAAAAACAGAGAAAATTACAAGTTACACAGAGGTTCGCAACACATTACAATCTTAGTGACAACGCCTGTAGAAAAAAACAGTAAGACACCGTTCGTATCATTTTGAAGAAACTCAAACAATCTTTCAATATTTCAGCAAGGGAAAAGTCTTCCTATGAGAAGCAATTCAACCCTTAAAATAATCAAAAGAATGTTAAACAATAGGATTCAACTTTAAACGTCTTAGTAGTATATTGTATAATTTTTGATATTTTAACGGTTAAAATATATGCATAATGAATAGTATTGATTAAGTTTATTCTCCAGCTATATGTTCTTGAACACGTGAAAAGGTTTGGAACGACTGCATAAATATTTGTTTGCTAACTCATTAGCAACATTGGAAAACTGGTATTGTGGCAGGAGTGGTAATATAGCTGCATGTTTAATGAAATTAGAATAGATAATTATTTGATGTATAGTTATATGAGGCTGTTATGGCGTACATGTATTACAATGCAACACTGTAAACAGGTTTGATAGACCGGCCTCATTCTTCAGTGTTTTGTTCTCTAGTTTTTGTTTTATAATTTTTTTTATAAATTCATTTTTATCCTTTTTTTCTCTCTGCCATAATGGCTTCATCATTGGTGTGATAAGAAAAAAATCAATATACCGGTTTTTAAGACGAGGTAAGTTTCTGATACGTCAACGTAGGCCCAGGTAACCTTGGCTGATATGATGTTACTTATTCCTGACACGCTCTTGATGGTCGTCTCATTGTCACAGGAAACTGCACACGGCCCTCTTACAATACCTGAACAGGTAAGCAATCAAGTAATACAAATCATCAATAAAACAAATATGAATTGAAAAGAAACCTTCTGAAATATTATCAGATTCTTTCATGCTAAGGTGTGTAGGATAGGGAAATTTCGACCTCGGAATTTTTAAATGCAGCAGAACCCTCGGTTTTTTACAAATTTGAAATACCCTCAGATCGAATTTCCCTATCCTACGCCCCTTGGCATGAAGGAGTATCTTTCTCTCATTCCAACTACCAGAATAATCTCAAAAACCATGAAAATGCGTTTGGACTGGGTACCATAATGAAAATTTCAATTTTCGCCTGAGCTTTTGTAACGAAATGAATCTGTCACCGAGATTAAGCATACCCCATTTTAGCAAACATACTTTGCACAGAAAAAAACTCATGTTTCTAACTTGTACAGTCAAATATCTTAAACGATTTTAATTTCATCACGTCGCCTTTTCCGCATTGCGGCACCGGCAGTTTCCAAATTCGTGAAGTCGAGTCACTGTTGAGCCATTTTGACGTCACGCCACGTGAAATGGAGTGTAAGATAGAAATATGTTATAGCTTTCTTACCCTGGAAAGCTCTTTCTTACACACAAGAACATGAAAGAAATAATAATACTGTTAGTCGTGTTCGTATATCAAATACAACATGGAATCAACGAGAAGGTTAAGATTGCTTATAGAATAAACATGAGTTGAGGTAATACCTTATGAAAAAGATATAAATACTGTTAGCAGTTCTCAGGGAACATAGTAAGTTTCCATAATCCTGAGATTTAAGAGTTAGGTAAAATAAAGAAAAATATCAACGTCAACACCACGAAAAAACCCACAGCGCCTTCATATATAACAAAGTATATCACAGCGTCACACACAGACAATAATACTACAATACACAAAAAAACTGTACCACAGCATCAACACACAAGGACAAAATAAACCATAGCATCAACATACAAGCAAAACTAAAAGGACACAATACACAATACGACAATCGTTAAAACAAAATATTACATAACTTAAACACATAGGGACTATGTACCACAGTCATCATGATTGGTTTTGGTTTAGTTCTATTTAGTTTAACGCCTTATAACAGCTAAGGTCATTTAAGGACGTGCCTCCATGTGTGTAGTGTATGCGTGCTTGCGTGTGTGTATGCAGGAGACAGGGTATGTTGGTTACTTGCCTCCGACCAAAATATCATCATGAAAATTCAAAATATTACATAACTTAAAAAATGAAATAATGCCGATGATCACACAAAAAGTACAGTATTCCACAGCTTTATTACAAACAAATATACTATGGACTCGTTACATCAAAACATAAAAAAAATACAATCAATAAGATAAAATCATGAACAAAGGAGACAAAAACACACATCATGAAACTAACGATACTACGTACGAGTGAACTTTTTATCTACACTACATGCGATGTGCATTGTCGAATATTGGGGAGGCATGTGTCCACACGATCTAAAATGCGATGGATTCGTGTACACTACATTGATTTCGTATGAAAATATTGTTCTAGTTCATTCATAAGCAAGGTCCTAGTTTAATTCCTCCCCATAGATATATGTTCAGGCACTCTGTACGCCTCAAGCAAATCGACCATGGCAACAGGATAAAGTTTCTGGTACTAAGTGTGACACACGTCATGATATCTAGTGAAGTCTAGGAAGGTATTTAGGTAACCAATGATCTACGTTGGTAACTTTGGTAAATTATATTTACATAAGTATAGTATATATAGATTACGTTTCGCACGAAACTTATCGTCCTGTATGTTCGTGACCAGTGTCGGTCGATTATTCCAGCTATTGTTCAAAACTGCTATTGATTACACAAACTTAATTAAGCTCGAATACATCCACATGGGCTATCTGGTAACGCCATGACAATCGGATAATGACGTAATACCTTTATGAAAAGATATTGTCTGGGGACATCTTTGGCATTCCATAAAAATGTCAGAGATAAAGAATTGGCCAATCAGGTTTCATTGTAATATCCATTGATCTATGAACACACGCAATGTGTATGCTAGAGCGCGTTTTTAAAATCTGCATGCAGTTTGTGTGTCAAAACAACACGAACGCATACTGTACGACGCATGCTGTGTATTAAACTGGATGTCAAGGATAAATGGCTAATGAAAAATAGCTTACGTAAATGTTGAACGGCATTATCAAAGTGTCTAACGGTTAACTTGTTCGCCAGTGCAGTTTCGTAAATATTTGTCTAAACGAAAATGTACTATTAAATCGAGTAAGTAATGATCGACTAAAATATGGTTCAGCTTATTAGAAATAGAACTACCATATCGACAACAAAAAGAAAAGGGAATTATATCATAGTTCATAAATGCTTAGATCTTCTACAGAAAGTAAACCAATGTGTTAAGGAAGAAAAAACGTTTTCCGAAAAACTAGTGGACCCTGTCAGAATGTCACTCGTCGTAAATCCAGCAAGTCTTGTTTTAGGTCACCTACGAACGAACACAGACAAAGCGTACAAGTCTTTATCACCGTTAACATTAAAATGTCATAATCACAATCGTATGTAGTCATAGTTGAGTTTATTTAAACAAGCGAACTATTGTTCAAGCTGAACTCTATTTACTGGTGTGATATTTGTTTGAATTGAAGGAGGAAAGATAATTACGTGAAACGTTTGTGCAATACACCCGGCCTGCATCAATTACATAAGTTTAATTTCAATTAACAAGGAACAATCAATATAATAAAATGTGGCGTATCGCTTTTATTCTGACTGATGTTTTCTTCTTTATTCATGAACAGTTTCAATAATGCAAGTGATGATTAGCGAATTAATAAATCGGTTCGGGTTCGCTTGGTATACCTGGTACTATATGTTTGACAGTCTTGGAGCCAATACAATCAATACTCATGATATCATTAGTAAAGTATAAACAGATCTTGTGAGCAAGATAAGACGTTACAGAGAAATACATCACAAGCATGATGTAACCGTTCACTACTTAACTGACGAGCGCGCATCCAGGTGAACGAGCGTTCAAACGGACCGAATAACGTCACCTAACAAACTTGTGTCTGCCGATAGAAGGACATTATTTAAAATTAACTGTGAAATCATATTGAATGGTTAGCAAAAAAGAGGATATTGTCTTGTTGACCTTAAAACTTGACCATGCGTTGTAAGTGTGTCCGTCTATCAAGGTAATCATGATATTGACGCAAGCATTCGCATACCAAATCATTCGCGATATGTAGAGGAGTAGAGGGAATAACTGTTTTAAAGCAACAAAGTTCAAAATTTCAAAGACAACAATCTGTCCAAACCGCAGGTAAATGAAACCCATCTGGTATTGGCCATGAAGCGATCCAACGGGCCCACAGATCGGACCCTTGTACATATTTGCTTGTCAATTGCATTGTCATTCCGTAACTTGTAAAAATTCAAAACAATATGCATTTTACTTGTCATTTGATGAAGGTGGCAGAGTAATTATTGCAGCACGGATCAAGTGATCAAGCGTATCACGTAAGTATACCGCTGATGGTGCTTCATGAAATAAACTCCATTGATATATTTTATTCACCATTTTCTCTTCTCTCTCTCTTGAGAGAAATTTACTCCAGTATAATGACAATGACACTATTGATTCGTGTGTTGAACAATGGCAATGTTCATATGAAGTGCAATGCGACTGGTGATGTACACATATTGTTTCTATAAATATTTGAGATCTTATTTAAATTCTGGTGATAAATTTGTCAGACAATGAGAACTAAAGTATAAATACACATTAACATTTGTATATACATAAACACGTTGTTCAGAATGTATTGAAACTCATATTTATTACTGTGGACCTGTTAAAATCTATTCCAATTGATTCGATTTTCAGACAACAATCAGCGACTGCAAATGAACCTCTACAGATTGTTAATGATTGAGAATGTCATTAATAAAAAAATACTTTCGTTATAAATGTTATGATAAAATATTGCGAAATATTGAATATTTGTCATTTCTATCAAAGAACAAGAGATCCCAGAGGGATCTTGACGCCCACCATTGTACCATCTTCATTAGTTCTTTGTCAGTTCGACATTTTCTCTTCTTTCCTCTAATCTGTTTGATCGAGTCATGTTAACAGTAAATGCACCTTGAGGTAACTTTTG
>JAUMHH010197679.1:0-13605 GCA_032359455.1 Chlamys rubida | reverse complement strand
CAGTTATCTAAACGTTTGGCTGGATTTTAAGTAGCACTGCACATTTCTATAAATATCTACCGATCGATTGTCATTTTTGAGGAGCAGAAAATTTCGTCAATAACGACCTCAATATTTAAAGCAGTGAAGATTGAAAGTAGAATACGTCTCGGAATATCATAACGAGGACATATTCAAATGAAATTATTACCTTATGTTGGTTTGAAAATCGGCAATTATTCTAGTTTGAATACATTCTACATATTTTCACCCAAAGAAGGATAATAGAACATGTTGGACGGTAAATGACTCTTAGGAGACATGTCATGAACCTGTCAGAGCGGTAGACATCATATCGCTCGTACATACTACACTATGTGTCCTATCTCTCCACTTTGCTGCTGGTAATATGACACAGTTTACAGTTATACACATGTACACCCAATACCATCTTCGCTTTGATATTTTCAGTCGTGATTATTCATATTGTGGGATTTTCGTCAAACTTCATTGTCTTTATAACATAAAATACTGCACAATTTTATACGTTGCTGTTATTTCAGGAATACTTTTCTAGTTTGATCAGGTGATGAGGTGATTTCTCCAGCTAAGCACGTGTAAATAGATGGTGAAACTATGATAAATCCTTCACTCATTCTCAACAACAGCATCATCATCATCTGACCAAATTAGAAAACTATTCTTGATATAAACAGTATTTTTTCTGTGATTGATTCATAAATATTTTATTCATTAGTCTGATAAGCGGACACAATCTTCCTAATTCGCAAAAGGCACCGTTTACTCCGCCCACATCTACTGTTGATGACGTCACAATACCGTGTTTATACTTACAGCACGCTAAACATTACGTTCACTACATCGCACAGCTTCGAATTGGTTCTGTGTGAGTTCAAGGCTGTGGTGTTATTTTATGTCATTAAGCAGAAAGACCAAGAAGCATAAATAATAATAAAAAACCCAGCCACATTTGAAATCAATCCGACATAAATTATTTGAAAATAATTGCAAGTTCAATGTAAGCGGGCCAGATTAATGTGATAATGTTTATACAAGACGACTACCTCAAGATTTTGATTAAACACATCTTATACCCTATACAACACATCTTTTACCATATAAAACACATCTTATACCCTATAAAAGCAAACCGATTGGTCCTAAGTTATTTCTGTTTAGGTTTTATGTTCTTATTTTATAATAAGAACATAAATTGAATATCATCTTACATAGAACAGAATTTCATATGTGGCCTAAGAAAGACTAAATAATAATAATAATACACCAAACGATACAACAGAAATGGGAAGGGTAATTTTCTATCAGTTATCTAAAACTTTGGCTGGATTTTAAGTAGCACTGCACATTGCACATTTCTATAAATATCTACCGATCGATTGTCGTTTTTGAGGACCAGAAAATTTCGTCCATAACGACCTCAATATTTAAAGCGGTGACGATTGAAAGTAGAATACGTCTCGGAATATCATAACGAGGACAAATACAAATGAAATTATTACCTTATGTTGGTTACAATACATGTTTTAAAATCGACAATTATTCTATTTTGAATACATTCTTCATATTTTCACCCAAAGATGGATATTAGAATATTTTGGACGGTAAATGACTCTTAGGAGACCTATCAGAGCGGTATCATATCGCTCGTACATACTACACTATGTGTCCTATTTCTCCACTTTACTGCTGGTAATATGACACAGTTTATAGTTATACACATGTACACCCAATACCATCTTCGCTTTGATATTTTCAGTCGTGATTAATCATATTGTGGGATTTTCGTCAAACTTCATTGTCTTTATAACATAAAATACTGCACAATTTTAAACGTTGCTGTTATTTCAGGAATACTTTTCTAGTTTGATCAGGTGATGAGGTGATTTCTCCAGCTAAGCAGGTGTAAATAGATGATAAATCCTTCACTCATTCTCAACAACAGCATCATCATCTGACCAAAATAGAAAACTATTCTTGATATTAACAGTCTTTTTTCTGTGATTTTTCCATAAATATTTTATTCATCAGTCCAGGGACAGTATATACGTCCCTGATCAGTCTGATAAGCGGACACAATCTTCATTTTTTTAACCTATTTTAAAAATAGCAGCCTAATTCGCAAAAGGCACGGTTTACTCCGCCCACATCTACTGTTGATGACGTCACAATACCGTGTCTCTTGTTCGGGAAATTTGCATAGCTCCGCCAAATGTATTGATGTCGCTATCATGAAAACTTGTCAAATTCTGAGATCAGATCATGAGGTGATAACTCCAGTCTGCGGAAACAACGGTTTATTGAGTGTCACTGTAGACTGTAGACTGTAATTATTGATATATAAACCTACATGATATTTACGTCATTAAATATATCATGATTCAACTAAACTACTTTCAAATAACTTCTTCAAAAAAGTATTATGCAATATATGATTACAATTTTTTGTGTGACGTGAACAAGAAATTCATCGAAAATTGAAAAAAAGTTGCATAATAATAAATATTAGATATGCACGTGCGTGGTCCACTTTTACATTACAACTGTTAGATAGATCATCACCAGGTTCGTGTGTTCGAGACCGTCATATGGCTGACAGGGTAAGGAGAAACCTTACCAATCTGAAATAAAGGAGTTATCTTTATTCTTATTACAAATCACTCATTTAGGTCAGTTTTACATCACGTCAGTCCATTGTGACGTCACGCGCGATATTAAGTAAGGGATACCATTTGTTTTATGTCCAAAACAATCAGTGAAGCAATACAATTCTTTGTTACATTACCCAATAAAACAATGAAAGCATACATTGCATGATAATTTTTTTAATGAATAAAGACGTTTTTAAAGACCGTTCAGTAGAATCAACACTTCTTAAATGGTGTAAATATATGCGTAGATTTATATATCAATAACTGAGACGTTTAGAACCAAAACAATAATGTCATAATATCAATACACACAACTGACTAGATCATAGCGAATATGGTATTGGTAATACTTGTGTATAACTGTTAATTATGCAATATTACCAGTAGCAAACCGGGGGAACTGGACACAAAGCGTGCCAAGGGCCGGTCAGGTTTGACACACGGACAAGTGGCATCACATTGACCACAGCGTTAGATCAGACTGACCACAGCGTTAGATCACATTGGGGTGTGAAACAATTCAATGTCAATAAAAAGACGACCCGCCTCTCCTCGCCACGTCAGAGTCCAAAAGGTGATGTCATCTTGGGACGGCCGTACACTTGGACTAATGTGGGCTGTCGGCTAACGAATGGTAAATTATTGGCAACATTTTAAAGCTTATTAATTTAATTTTGAAACTAATTAGCTTTCCCTCGCAAAATGAAATAAAAGATGTCAACTAATGGGAAGGTTCTATGTACGTTAATTGCATGGGTGTCACAATTAAGTTACAAGACCATATGGAGTACATGTGAAGTTGATATTGAATTGGTCACTTTCATGTAGCATTTCCCTTTTTATTAACATATGTAAAAAGAATTCATTGGTATCAAATCATACAGGTTTATTAATCTAATTTTAAACGAATCAGCTTTCCCTCGCAAAATGAAATAACAATTGTCAACAAATGGGACGTTTCTATAACGTTTGTTGCATCAGTGTAGTAATAATTACCTAAAACCTCATGGAGTATCTGTTTAAGTTGATAGCGAATGTGCTTATATATAACCTTTTATTCTTTCAAGTAACGTATGATATTTGAAAACATGGAGAGAAAGTATTACGTCATTAATACATGACATTAACAACACAATTAAGTCTCCATTATTATTTAGAATCCTACATATGATCTAACAGCAAACTAGCGGTGGTATCTTTGCTCGGTTACAGAGCTGACATAGAAAAGGAGGTGCACGTTTGCTTTGCAGTGTAGGGACACACTCACATATTTTTATATGCAAAAGGTGAAATATCACCCATTATTTACAAGCAACAACACAATGACGTTATAATAAATAAACGAACGAATAAAACTGGTGTTTTCCTTTTCTTTCCGAAAATTAAGAATCATGTGACAGTACATGCTTTGAATTAGCATTTTATTTTTAAAGTTTCTTTCCATATCATTTTGATTAAACTCCATAAAGCTCGTTTAAAAAGATGGAATCGCGTCGGATTCATCTTTCTGGCTAAAATATTCACTATTAAATGTGCAAGCATTATATCATATCTATATTTTTTTAACATTTACTTATTGATATTCAGTGAACGAACGGTTACACGCAAACTAAAATCTTAATAAAAATATATTCTGTAATTGTAACATAAGAATAAATTGATTAACAAGCAGTGATTAACGTTCGGAGCAATTATGATTTCTCTATATGTTATTCCGATGTTGCCAAAACGTGTACAGCTAAGAACCATAGCTTTTTCTAGAATCAATTAAAACCATGTGAAGTTATAAGCTGCCTCTTTAATAGCGATACACGTTTCAGTGTAGTTGCGCGTTTTGTTGTCAAACAATTAAAACACCTAAATAAGTTATATCGGGGAAATAATTATTACAAATGGCGAAAATAGCCGGGGAAATTACAAGAGTACTGTTCAGGTTGCTTTTAGGAAAAACATAAGTAACATTAATTGATCGTGTTTTGTACTGAAGTTTCGTATTAATATGATACAATAGTATATTAATAATTTATATTTTAAAAGGAAATGCTTTAGGCCCACCATCAAAATTTTTTTAAAACTGGAAAAAATATATGTTAGTATTGAAACGTTAGTAGATTGTAATACTTTTTGTTTTCAGAGTAATTTATATAGTGCTAACAATATCGTTTGAAAACGTTGTTACGTTTATGCTTTCAAAGAAGCGGCTTTCGACTCTAGGATTCGTTGGGAGTAATATATGATTATTGTTGTTTTGTTTCAGTGTCTTTTCATGTCCTGATGAGGGTTTTCCTTTCATATCGTTGCCTCTTCGAGGACTTTCCTTTTTTTTTGTGTCTCCTCTGTTCCTGATGTGGTTTTTCTTTTTGTTGTTGTGTCTCCTCTTTTCCTGATGTGGTTTTTCTTTTTGTTGTTGTGTCTCCTCTGTTCCTGATGTGGTTTTTCTTTTTGTTGTTGTGTCTCCTCTGATCCTGATGTGGTTTTGTTGTTGTTGTTGTGTCTCCTCTGATCCTGATGTGGCCTTTCCTTTGTGTTTGGTGTCTCCTCACTCTTGACATGACCCTTACTTTGGTTTTGGAGTCTTTCCACTTTCTGATGAAACCATTGCTATTGTAATGTGTCAACACCGTAGTATACATATGCATTTTACTGTTTTAAAGTATGTAGTATTTTGTAATGTTTGGACGGAATATAATAGTTTTGTTGCATTATTAACACGGTCGTAACTAGAAGTGCAAAATACGTAACATCATAGCACCATGTAATAATAATATTAAAATTATTACAGTTAAGGTTCCAGTGTACAATGTTTATACTTTAGATAAGGACGGAAACATTACTGCTAATTGTTTTAGGAGCAATATATTTTCACAAATCACTTGTTATCTTTCATCTGTTTTGAATACAATTAAGTCACTTTAAGCCGATCGCAATATATATCTATTTTTATAGTTCTATATTGCATATATTAGGTTCTATATATCAAACTGGATATAAAAAAGACAGAGAATATTAGCTGACTGAATTAGGGTGGTTTTAGAGCATCCATTCTCTCTTTTTCAGGATCATTATTTTATTTATTTATGTATTTATTTTGATTTTGCGATGCATATTAAATTAATAAGCGTGAGCATTTCTTTCACGTTGGAATGATTTCTGATGTCTCTAGTATTTTGTGATCGTAAACGATATCATAACAAAGACGTCCAAATCTCACTAATTACTATAGCGGATGGTACTTGAACAACATCATCAGAGCGTCCCTACTTGGGACATATGCATGTGACCATCAGCTATATTAACTGAAGATCAAGACACACTTTTGTTTTACGTCGTAGTCAAAATTCGCTGTGTTGAACAACAAGGTATGTCAGAGCTAGAGGCTGCAACGGCAGCTCTGGCACAAATGAGAGTTCTTCAACATGTCACCCAGTACCCAAACCGTATGTAGGAATGCTTGAAACAGAATAGAATGTAATCAACCGCTATCTGTTTTCAGAAACGTTTTCATAACATCTTTTTAAAACCTTTTCACTAAAACTACAGATAATTATCTGGAAATGAACATCCAGTTTCGATAACTTTCTATGCTCCCCATGCGCTATCACTTGCACGCGACCGTTCATTCAGCCAATAGCTGACATTCAATTAGGCCGTTTAACAATATATCCGTTCGGCTGCCATGTCGTGTCTGCACCGCGGGTATCCTCGGGGTGTATTGTTCCCAGTGCCTTACCGGAGACTGTCTATTGTCCCTCGTCAGAAAGACTCCACGGTACTTGATTGTGTGTTTAGGGCACTGAACAAGGTTGTTGTCCCCCTCGCGGCGGAGTTGTACACACTACCGTTATACACAGCCACAGAACTTCATCAAGTCTTTAATTGACTCCACATTTGAAGATGACATCTCATCAAAATACAATTCCCAGCATATATAAGGACCCTCCCTGATCTGGTTGTGCCATCACTCTTGTGTTGGTAACGGTTGTTGCTCATACTAATAGACAGTGTCTAGGCTGGCTAGATCATAGACGGAATAACAAGCAACTTTACCAGTCATGAAAACTTTAGTCAAGTAATTTTTTTTATATATCTCAATACATCAATTTTATACGTACATGCAGCCAAAATGTCTCACATGTAACAACTGTTGAGTATTCTTGAAAACGTTTGCTTAATTATATTAATCTGTAAATAATGGTTCCAAATATTTCGGCCAGCCGCAAAGATTTACGATTTTCTTTTGATTTTTGATATGGAACTTGCTAGAGACATTCCGATACAATTTTACAACTACTGTCGAAGTCTTGAAGAGGAAATAGAAACACTTTGTGATCCCAGACCTTGTAGTTTGGAGGGAGTTGCTAACAAGTTATACTTGCCGACATCATTTTGTTCTGCTCCTTCCCATTGTGATTCTTACGTTCAACACCAGGAGAGCTGCTCAGATAATTCTGAAGACTTTTTTCTTGACGGTTTACGCCAAAAACGTGACTCACTGAGATACGACGACGAATTTCCAACCCAACCTCAACGCCACGCCGCAAACATTCGCGAACGAAAGAGGATGTTGAGTATTAATTCTGCATTTGAAGAACTGCGGTCTCACGTGCCGACCTTTCCGTACGAGAAACGCCTGTCTAAGATTGATACACTACGGCTTGCTATAGCCTACATAGCGTTATTACGGGATATGCTTGATGATGACGCGCACGACCCCGTGGATTACGTGGAGCAGTGTCTGAGAACGTGTGAGGGCGGACAACGTCAGGCGCAGTGGAACACGAGTGGTAGGACTTTATTCTTTACAATTGTTTTAAATTTAGGGTAAAAGGTATCACTAAATGTTAAAATAAAAAAGCGGGAAAATATATATTCAACCAGCGTTTATTGAGTCGTGTATTGAGAAACCTGTAGGTTACCAAAATGCTTTTATCAAGAAACAAATTGTATCGAGTGTTTGGGGAATCATTTATTTTAACGCTGTGTTACAAGTTGTATTACAAGTTCTATTTCATGTTATTTTACTGTTGTTTCGATATATAAAACGGAGGCAAAAGAAATTCAATCGACGCATCAGTATTAAATGCTGTGTATATATTACATGTTTATATGTATGACTCCAATCTATACTATAAACCTGTTAAGGGAGGGGGGTTAACCATGACAATCAATTTGAAACAAATAGAAATAACAATGATAATAAAACAGCAGTCGAATCGTGTCTTGTATTTGGTAAACTTGTTCAAAGAAAATGAGCGATTTCCTTTGGACTTAATTATGAATTTTGAGTGTTACGAAAATAAGTCTTTAACCTGAGTGAATGCAGTCAGGTTTGTCATCCTTAAACATAATAAAATACTTATGTGTGGTAAAAATTCAGTTAGCAAAACATTCAGGAAATTTATACCAGCTTTAACGGGAGATAAACCACTTCTAAAAATGATTTTTTCAACTGTTTCATTCATGTTTTATTATTTAAATTATTTATGTTCTGTTGACGTATATTTCTTGAATCACAAATTAAAGTCATATCTCTTATAGTTTAAAAGAATGCAATATTGTTAAAATAAAATTCATTATTACTGTCTGTTATTAGAAGATTTTTAAAAACTAAAAAAGAAAATAATATATTAATTATTCATAACATGATTGAAAATCATATTATCTCTAATTTTATTTTAATTTCATCGCCATTTTGAAGAAAAGAACATATAATAACATTTGCAAGAATAGAAAATAATATACATATATATATATATCGTGAACTCCTTTAGGATTAAGCAAAACTGAACATAGTAAATAATTTTATTTAAATGATCAGTCGAATTTAATATCTACTAAAATTTTCAGTAGCAGACACATACTTGCCTTAGGCTTCATCAAGCACATATTGTCATATCGAAGATCAATTGACGTTTAGGGGATGAACCTGATATAACATAACTAAATAATTAAGATTAGCCTCTATGTTATGAAATTTAGTTAAAATGATGTGCTGATGCAAATTGATTACAGATGCAAAATTATATTACAAACTTGCAGCAAATACATGCAAGAATATAGATTATGTGGAATAATGTTACATTAACTTGTATCAAGACATAACAATGCATTTTTTCATGAAAATAATTATCTTAACATTAAATATAAGAATCGTCGCCGTATATGAAAAATACGAGATGCGTGTTCTTCGTATTTTTCCCATTGCGCAAACTTCGCGTTACGTTATAGCAATAAATAAATAAATTTAGTTGGCTTTCGATTGACAACATATATACAATAATCTAGCTATTAATATATAAGACATTGTAAAACATACATGCAGGATATAACACGGGACAGTGCTTATTTCCTTTGATTATAGTTATAACAGAATAAGGATGTAATAAACATTGTTTCTTTTTTTATCAAGAAAATTTTAAAACGACGTTTTGTAACATTTCATTATTAATAAAAAAAAATAGGATTCATGGCTGATAACCTATCTTATGTACCTCATATATTGATATCTGTTCTTATTGAGTCAGTAGTATATGGTACATTTGATATTTATGAAAATCTTAACATTATTCTTTGATAACTATCTGATTTAACCAAATTAATGTTAGAAAAGGATTTTTTTTAAAGGATGTTAATGCGTTTTGGTGTCAATATATAGACATTTTTTTTTTAAATTTCAGTCTCAATTCCATACTCAAATAATTAACTATAATTTCGAAAAACATCCTATTTTAGTTTTCACAATAGTCACTATCGACTTGTCTCAAATGACAAATGGAGCGAATACAAATGCTGCTTGTTCATAAACATTTACTAAAACAATTGATAAATTGATTAATAAATAATCCGTCATCGACTAGACAGAACTTATTGTGTTGTTATTTTAAATGTTAGGTCCCAGCTATTTTCACAGTATTGTAAGCAAAGAAAAATATTCTATTTAACTATCAAAGAGTTATGAATTAACAAGGAATACCACCACTTAACGTGAAAAATTCAGACATTCATAACTTTGGCTGCCTCATCGTAAAGCTAAACTGTTTATCGATATATTCTTAAAAACACATCAATCTAATCCCTTTCTGAAAAAGGGGAGAAAATATATCAACAATTTTGAGCTTCACTTATGAAAAATGTCGCGTTTTGTTGTATAAGATATATCTAAACACAGGCATTTTCATTTAGGAATTTTATGCTCGTTTGAGTGTTTAGGTACATTCTTACAGATTAATTTTTCGAAATCGTTTCCTTCTCACGTCATTTTTCGACCTTTTATTTGCCGTGCTGGTACTTTCTGTGTTGATAGGCCTGACGTCATATTGCAGTAATACTACTTTTTTCAAAGTTGTTCAATTCGATTTATTAAAAGAGAGCATATTACGTACTTGCACAAAATATTGCAATACATTTTGACATAGGCATACTCTATACAATCTGTTTTTCTTTAGGTCAATTCGATTTATTAAAAGAGAGCATATTACGTACTCTATACAATCTGTTTTTCTTCCTAGTACATCTTACAATCATATGCGGTCCATCCAAACACAACAGCATTTAACATCATATCGAACTATTAGTATCTGTATTTTCCATGTTTATTTAGAAACTTTAGATACACAAATTAACAGATAAAACTACTGGAATAGCCGTTGAGTAACGTGTTTGCAAAGCTAAGGTTAGGTAATAATGATTGTTATAAGAAATATTGTTTAACATTTGCCAATTTTTTATTTTTTGTAAAATGAAGTTATTTGTTCTTTGACCATTTTCATGTGTACACCATTCTTTTTATATAATGAAAAATATAAATGTGGTGAGGCCAAAATATACATAAAATGGAAATAGAAACCATTCATCTTTAAATTTTCAGATTTAACGGCAAGACTTTCGTGGGTGAAATGGGAAAGTCTTGGAGTACGACGACGCGGGAACCCCAACGCTTACAACCCGAATGCATGCTGACACCTGGCTCACAACTACACGATATTATATATAGCAATATACAAACACGAATAGAGAGGCAAAATCCAATTGTAAAATGAAATAACTTCGAAAATGGATATTTCACCTTCTGATGAGTTTTATTGAAGTACAATGCAGCACACTTGATAATATCAGGAGGGAATGTGAAAGCGTCATGGAGGCGAAAGTGTGATATGATGCTTCTAATTACTAATTCAAGAAATTATTGAATAACATGATTTTATTTACAACTGGAGTCTGTGAAACATCCTTGCTCAAAAGTGTTTGTGGTTTTGTAAATATTGTAAAATAAAAACAAACTGTCTATTGTAATTATACGATTTTGTTTCTTTTTCTTTTTAATTGCAATAAAATTTAATAACACGGCATATCAATAAATTGTATATACATTTTAACCGTTAAATTATCTTGGCACAAAGAAGTTTAATTATTTGATTTGTTGTATAGCGGCTGTAATCCGTTATTCTTAGAACATATTTTGGTTTTGTACATGAGATGGCAATCTAGTCCGGTTGTCTAACTATCCAGCTTCATTGTAGTTTATTATTTTCGGGGAAAATTTCCAATTATTTAAAATATGCCCAATGACTCCAGGTATTTTACAATCAAGCCAAATTATAGAAAAAAAAGACATGTATTAGAAATGATCGCTTGTACAAAGTGTTTCGTCTAAACAAACAATATTTCTTAAAAATACAAAAAGTTGAAAAGTTTCTCTTAATAATCAATACTTTTAGTATATAGGTTTTTCTACAAACACAATGCCGAGGTTAAAATATGGTTACGTAAAACATGTATGCAGAGATCGCTTCAAAATTCCATAAAGAGTTTTTTGAATATTTTTTGTTTTCAATTGCTGGTTCAGTTAACGTGAATCGCCTCTTAATACATGTAGTCTCTTAATAGACTCCATCAGTTTTATTATGATGATTTAAATTAATTAACCTGAAAACTAATACAAACTCAAGTCCCCGTAACGACTTCGAAATAATGTTAAAAAAATATTGTTATATTTACGCTAAACATAGATTTACACGTGGAACTAGTTTGAGCATATAAACACCATTTATGTCCATGCGTAATAATACCTAAAGCGTAAAATAAACTATAAACATTTTACACAAATTCAACAACAACCGTAGCAATTGTAGAAAACAATAACTAGAGATACACATAATTAAGTACTGAATTATTACATTAATGATTTTTAATTTACATTCTACAATGTAAAATCGTATTGATGTAGATGACGATTTTTCATTTTACATCTCATGGTTTCTTTTATGAACTGAGCATCAGTGACCTTCATAGAAGTAACTTTGAATGAAAAACAAATTACTTGTATATAGTTATATTTCCACTGCAAGTTCTTCTAAAAGCATTGTCAGTAGAAATTGTTCTTAGAGCTACATGTATGAACGCAATTTGATCAGCATTTCGAAGCTTCTCCTCCCGCCTCGATTGACATGAGAAAGCCGTTAGAATCGAATATTTTTATGACATTAGGCTGTTCCAGAAATCTTGTTTATGCTGACGACACAGATTCTTCAATATCGAAAATAAAAGAGAATATCTATTTATAGGTCCATAATAACTAAATATTTAGCATGTTAAGATGAGGATTGAACGGCATTTTTTCAATATCCATGCCGGTATCAGCGCAACTCGTTTACATATATATTTATTATGAAATCCAAGCTAGCTTCGTGTGATGTGTATGTAACCGATTTGCATTTATGTTAGCATGAAATTGAAAACATTTATGAAATACTTCGATATGAAAAAACCCATTGAAAATTGAAATTGAAAATACAATGAAAATTTGCTGTCATTATATGCCTTACCTTCAAAGTTATTACACATCTGTGTGCTTGTGATAGTACACTAAATGATAAAATTGCAATAACCAGTCGTTATAAGTTTACTTCTTGTTGATTTGTCTCATTGGTAAATATTCTATTTCTTTGTGCGAAGGGAAAACGATTCTTTTTATTATGTTCGTCAGTATATTTTGTGGTTTCGCTGCAAGTACCCCGATTATCTTGTGACTTTACTGAAATCTTACCTGGATTAACATGGCTAGTGTTGCCGACGAAGCAAAAGACGCTTAACTTCACGTATCAATAATCATCTGATTTCCCTTGTACTTTTTCTATGATCTCCGTATAAACCTTTTCTTTATTCCTATTTTGTCCTGCTTTATCAACTGGGAATTTGAATTTCGGCTTTATTTAGAATTTAGAATTGTAGAAATTCAAAATATTAAACAAAAAATGCGAAAATATGTTTTTTGTTTCCAACCAGAGAAAATTTGAAGTTTAAATTTCAGCTATTTATTTTCTACATTGCAAAGCCCTTTTATCATATGACTTTAAAAAGGTATCACTACACAAGTTCTTACTAAAAGAACGTGTGTATTCACTGAATAGAACAATAATCAGGAGATAAAAACATATATGAAAACAAATAATTAGGTTTTATATGCTATCACACTGATGACCGATACAAATACCAAAAACATTCAAACCTTTGATTACCACAAATTGGTAAGAACGAGAAGGGAGCAGATCGCGCCTAGATACAAAAATGACCATTTTAATTATTTTTCACGTAGTTATTTTATGAGATTCCTAACGCAGACGTTGGGATGGCATGTATACAAAAGAAAATGCAAAAAAATAAAATAACGAAAACAAATAAGCGAAAAAAAGCAAACAAACAAACAAACAAATGAAACAATTTGTTTTCTTGAATCCCTTCTGGTCAAGCAATAATATTCTATCTACCCAGATGTCATCAGAAGTATCTTTTTATTTATATACAATATCGAGCAATGATATCTTTAATAAGATTCATCAGTTTGGAAATATGTGATATCAAAGTTTTACTTTTTACACAAGCAATGTACGTATTAAACGTGTCGCAACGTTTCAAGTCCGACTGGTCCCTTTGTCAA
>JAUMHH010197668.1:0-13605 GCA_032359455.1 Chlamys rubida | reverse complement strand
CACACAAAAACACGAAAATTAGTCATTTTCCCCTTTTTCGATTTCTTTCGAATTTTAACATGTGATATATACATACAAGATCTACTTATAACAAATGTGTTTGTTTCTTTTGCAATTTGTTTGAGGTATAATGGTAGAATGGTTAGACTATAGTCCCAACCCCTATATGTATAATAGTCCCCACCTCTGTATCTAGGTTCAAACTTTGTATGCAAGTAATCCCAACTTCTGTTTGTAGTTTCCACATTTGTAAAGTAGTTATCACCTCTCTATGTAAAGAAGTCTCCGCATCAGTGTGTAAAGTAGTCCTCGCTTTTATATGTAAAATAGTGCCCAAATCTGTGTGTCAAGTGTTTTTCACGACTTCGTATGTAAATATTCCCCAATTGTGTATGTAAGATATTTCCTCACCTTTGTGTGTAAAGTATTCCTACCTCAAGTCACCACATGTACTGTGGCCATGCTGTATCAAACGAAGAACACGTCGTTGTTTCGTACTGGACGTTTAGGAGGGCAACGATGATATAGAATTAATAACGAGTTAGTGTGTATTTGCCTACCTTGTGTAGGTTTTAGTGCAGTGTACTTGTTTTTATTTCTGTTATACGCGGTACGCATACTGTTCCTAACCAGGTCATGAATCTGTCTTTACACTTTCTACATCATGCCGGTAATTTTCCTATTTTCGCACAAGGGCACAACAAAAATAGATGGATGGCAGCTCTACGTTTACAGAGTTGGGGCTAGAAGCCATATCGATTCGACAAGGTATTGGTGTTCGCTAGGAGCGAGCCATGGCCTTTGACTCACCGCACTACTGGGGGCACAACACGGAGGCTCCGAATTGACAGCTTTTGTCAGAGATCCGAGCACAACCGAGAATCTGGTGATTAAGATAACATTAATACTGATAATAATATAGCTAACGAGACACCAACAACTAGGTATTCGATATTTGTCATTAACAAAATACGGATTAACAATCATAAGAAAACGTGGACTCTGCCTTGTGGATCTCTTCCATGGCTGCGGGTGGTGTTTTGAGTCACCATCTCGCGCGTGCAACGGAATCGATAGGCAAATGGAACCATTCAATAGCCAATTAGTTGTCCTAGTCGTAACTGACCATTCAGTGACCACTGATAGATTGCTCCACACGTACCGCTCGGGTCGCCCTGTACTAATTAGGCATGGCTTGTATAAGCCTAATCAACTTAATGTCACTTGAAGACGGAAGAAGACTATTTAATAACTACTTCATCAGTAATCGTGAATTTAGAACATACGTGTATATGTCCGTTGAATCCAATCAATCACCGCTAAACACAACACCAATATATAGATTTCAACCATTGCGGAACCAATCGATCCAGATTTTTTCACGATGTGTCATCAATGAAACTTGATGCAACTTTATTAACCGCAAGGATAGGAGAGAGGGGATTGACCACCAGTGCCGAATGGGGTTTTTCCTGGTTTTATTAACCATCAGTTGCGGACCAAGGGATATCCTGACGTTGTTGCCCACCAATGGCAATCCCACACCTTCAGGTATTCACCCGCCTTCTCAGGTGGCTGTTTAGAACCCCTCAAAACTGAACATTTTAGTGTAGGTTTACAAGGTTTCTTCTTTTCTACCCATGTCATTAAATTGTGTATCCTTTTAAACTTTAGCAATTTACCTACTCCTCAAATCTCGTTACATCTCACACTTGGTATTTAGCCATAAAAACATAGAAACAATTATAAGTTTTTGAAATTAAGATTATAATGACGTACAGTCTCGGTATGCAGACAATCTTTGTGAGCCTACCTTATCCAGCTCGGTTGACTCCCCCCCCCCCCACTAGTCTATAGAAAGGAGGTTTGTACAATGCTAGATATGTTATACAAATACATACATTAAAACATGTCGAAACCAAACCTTGACTAATCCGGAGACCTGTGTAAAGCGGATTTACTTTTTGACCTCGGTGCATCTATACTACCCGAATCCTACTTATAATTCCGAACGAGTCATATTTCTCATTAGCATGAGTGTTTAAAACACTAGAAGGCTAATATGGAATCCCCGTGTCTCCTGCTAATGAATTACTGATGCAGCTTATAATTGACCAGTTGCTCCGTTACAACACTTGAAATATCTATGTATCTTTCCTTTTCCTTGCTACCTACTTTTTTCTTTTCGGATGAGTTGTCGGGTATTGCAGTGGATAACGCAATCGCCTTCCAACAAGGCGGCCGGGGTTCGATTCCCTGATTAGACATGAAAAGGTATGGGGTTACCTGCCCGACCGCGTGGGTTTTCTCCGGGAACCTCCGTTTCCTCCCACATTAAGACCCCACGCGCGCTAACATCCGGGCCAACAAGAGTGATCAATAAAAGTTCAAATAACTTGATATTGTAATTGATGTTATCTACATCATGTATTCTGTCCCCATAAGCACCCCTGCCAAGCCCCGCTTCCCGAATAATGTGAATGGGTGTAGTGTCCACAGAGTGGTCTAAATAACTATGGACAATCTGTCTTCATTTTACCTCAGCTGCTTGGAGGATACAAAACCATGAACAAACGAACAAAAGAAATCATAGTCAAAGTAATATCATTTAGGTGCTGAGAATTTAGAAAATGTGCACAGAGGGCATGTCTTGTCTTGCTATAATGTAGTGTACACATGTGTATTGAGTGAAGCTTAACTCGAGTAAGACAGTCTGGTTAAGGTTATGATGACGTCATTATCGCTCATCCTACCTTATCGACCAATGTAATTGACGAGTCGTCTCCGCGATAAGAGACCTGTAAGTACTTTCCAAGTGTTTTGTCAATACGAGATAGTCTGGTAATCAGTCCCCTGTCTTGCGCCTAACGATAAAGTGTTTTATATCAGGTTATAACTCTAGAGGCGTTGATGGCCATGTTGCTCCGGATCACATGCTACACCTGGGCCCTTTCATTGGTCAACGGCTAGCTTGTCATACGGTCGATATAATTTCTACAGAATACTCTTAATTCGATTGATTGATAAGTGACCTCACACTGCACGTATCATACAGGTAAGGTCCTGTTTACTTGCTGTTGTCTCTCACGACAAACGAGAAAAGCGTTTTGACGTCGCTTCACATGACAAAATATTTAAGTGGGTATCTCAAACGAGGTTCCTTACACCTCAGTTCGAACCGCGACTTCGCTGTGCATTATGTGATCAGTTTTTATATAAATGTTCATTATTGATACTTTAAGGCCGATATTCTTTTTTGATCTTTCCATGCATATTTTACTGTACAAAAAACTATACTGTACTAATTATTATACTGTACATCAACTGAGTTAAGGATATACATGGGTCCACTTATCTGTCCTTCTGTCTGTAAACACAACTTCGTCTTTCTTTGAATCTTGATAGGTTTATCTGCCATGTAGCTGTGCCTATATGACCGGCATACCGATCTTGTGATTTGAGGGAGTCATTGCCCTTCTTATAATTTGAACATTACAACCGACTAGTCCATTGACTCTTTCGTCCACTCCTTTGGAAGCTGGTATGGTTATACTATTAATAACCTTCACATGCATTTGTAATCATTTTGATGATCAGAGGGTAATGACTTTATCATTCATCTTCCAGCTCTAGTTAGTAGAACGTGTGTCATTTTACTCCATGGTCAATATACAAATATGTACATATAGTTGTTGACTACGTGTCGTGTGTATTTGATAGGATACACCTGTCTGTGAATTGACCGTTTCCCGACTAATGAATATTGACCTTTTGTCCTTTGTCTGTTGTAGGTTGTACTTTGGTATCCAGTCAGGGCCTCTGCGGACTCACACAACTACGGAACCTAGAGGAGCTGGAACTGACAAATTGCCCGAGCGCCACCAAAGAGGTGTACCTATATCTCAGAGAAAACATGACCACGTGTCTCGTGCTGGACTAGCTTTTTACGTCACACAAAATCTGTGTAGTCAAATTCCAACCACGAGGAAGTTAGGCATACAACGACGACATGTATGCCGATCGTGCGCGCAGATGCGGAAGTATTTTTGTACCGGATGTGATGTGTTTGCAGGAACCAGTAGTATATCATAGTACAGTAAGGTTATGACTAGATGTGCAGAGTACCGATTTGATTAGAGTAAAATAATTCGACAGGAAGTTTTAGGTGTGGTGTTCCTTTCATGCTGTAGAGGCGAGTCAGCTGAGGATATGTAACGGATTACTACAGTAGTTAACACCGGGTTGACATTGCTGTAACAAGCAATAGGCTACAATCAGGAGGAGAGTCTGGGAAAAATCGTGTATTATAATGAAATCTTTGAAGTGTGCATCCTATACATGCTTTTGAAAAATGTGTTATTTTATAGAAATCGAATGGAGTCTGATGTTGTAGGACCGGAAGTGACATATGATGCGTGGTGGAGAAGGAACACATTCTGTTGAGAAGGTACATGGTCAATACTAGAGATCCCTCGTACCGTCTTACATCCGTCACAAATACTCGTGTCTCTGCACATTGTTATGGAGAAGCACGTCGACCTTTCGTCAGTGGAACCCATGTACAATCTCTTATTTAATGCCAGTATATTTTCACTCCAAGTTTGACCATGTGCCTTCTGTGTAAATGTCGCCAGCAGCCGGCTGGATGATCAGTGGCTGTGGCAGTGGTATAATCGGCCCATTGAAGCGCTATGCACTAGTAACCCATGAGGGTGTGTGGTGTTCTCAGGATGATCATTCTAGTGTTCTTTGGGGTGTAAATAAAGAAATCAATATATATAATGTTCAAGTTCGTAGCAAATGTATTTTTCTGTGAAAATCCCCACAGGGCATTTTTTTCTGAAGACAGAGATTATTATGTGATACTCATTGTGATTAGACGTTTCTATTTCTGTTCACTAAGCTGTCACATTCAGACTGTACTGTTTTGTGATTATGTCACGGTTACATATCTATCATAACAAATCTTCAATTGTTCCATTTAAGCATGTTCTTGTAACATTCCCATTCTTTATGTGTTCCATATCCCTGATTTGCTCATTGTCTTAATCAAATATTCATACACAAATACCGATGACGTAGTACCCCGAGTCGGCGAAGGTTGTGACTTTTGTAGTGTCGTAAATCGTACCTCTTCATACAATATTATGTACAACGATTTTTTTATAATTATTTTAATCTTATCTTACAATAATGTTTTAATTGGTGTGGCAGGGAAAGAAGAGAACGGTTTGTGTCGATTTTCAGCTGGACTGAGAATATTTGACCGGAATAACTAGACAATTCAGTAGATAATAGTCTCTGGCTTGTCAAATTTGTTCTTGTCTGTAATATAGGATTGACCGGAAGTTAGGATTTTCGAAGCGAGTGTGCCAATATCCGGTACACTATATTTTTGCCGTAAAACAATGACGGCACACGAGAACGTCCTATGCTTATGTACTATTTATGTCCTGTTAGCTATTAAATGTATTACTGAAACTGGAAATGGCCTGAAGACTTCGTGTCAAAAAGGGGAAGGAAATCCGGATTAATGTTTCAGGATGTTTTTTACAGTCCTTACGTTTTATGTAACAAAAACAGAACCGAATCAATTTCAGCAATAGAGCAAGTCATGTCGTTAACAATAGGCCGCCACATCCTTGTTCTCCAGCATGCAACTGTCTTGTTTATTCTCATGAAGTAACAAATTCAGCATATATGTTATAATTGGATACGAGAAATATAACAGTGATAAGTGTTTACACAAATAACGTACTCTTGTGCTAAATATCACCCCGGGGCTGATTGGGAACATCGATACACGTAACGTTAGATAAAGTTTACACACAAGTCTCTCAAAGGCCAGATGGAGCACGGCTCTTGAGACACTGATGACTTCCGGTCGGCGCACAGTGACTAAGATAAGCATTTGATTGCTATTCTTCTTTTTCTGATTTAACTTCTTTCCATTGAAATTTATGTGTAGATAGTTCCTTTGATGTTTCAGTTTTCTTTGATTGTCTTAATTTGTAGAATTAGACCAGGGAGTGTGGTGTAGTGCTGTGTACGTTGGGCGCCGGTTGCTGTCAAGCGGTTGTCACGCTTCCTGTTCACTGCAAACACCTCTATAATGCAAACATTCCATATAAACGTACGATGTCGTTCTGTCCATGGAACAACACGTAACTGAACTTTAATCGATTCATTGATATTATCTTTGACAACCTTTTTTTCTCTCTCTGACAAATAATATATTTGCGTCGCTATTAGTTACAGGATAGACTTGATGAGTTGGTATTGTAAAGACCTTGGTTACCAGTTTGGAATGGGAGTTGGTATTTCTGCTTTGTATTGTTTCAATGTTAAATTCCTTGTTTACCAATTTGGAATAGGAGTTGGTATTCATGTCGGGTTGCAATGTTTAAGTCCTTGTGTACAAAGAGAGGGGTAGGAGTTGGTATTCCTCTCCTGTCGGGTTGCAATGTTTAAGTCCTTGTGTACAAAGAGAGGGGTAGGAGTTGGTATTCCTCTCCTGTCGGGTGTTTAAGTCCTTGTGTACAAAGAGAGGGGTAGGAGTTGGTATTCCTACTCTGTTGAATGACTCGCATTGCTGACGAAACACTTACAATACTAATGTATACAAAGTTTGTATAAAGCGTCGTCATTCGTCAGTTTATAGGGGACAATCTAACGCGTTTAATAGTTTATGTCAAAGCTATGCCCTTGTTCACCAATATCGGGATGAGAGTTGGTGTAGTGGCCCCGCTGGATACAGTATATACTGATGTCGGCGTTTCTTCCGTCTTCAAAAAATGGGACTGGATAATTGTCATTGTTAGGTATAACCGTCTGTACACCACACCATAGCACCAATAAAGTATTCGTCTATCGGATGTAGGTTGTTCACGAAGAGATTGGTGTGTTGGACGTGAACCAGTTGAGTACAGTGTGTGTCCACCGGAAGTATGACATACATCGTTTAAGAAATAATTAGAACATAATTTAGAACATACGCTCCTTTCTAGTCAACAGCTCGCACCGATTCTAAAGATTTTGCATTTTCAAGTTAATTAAGTTTTAAGTTTTGTGTCCTTGTCCCCAGTGATAGGATGTCGTATGAGTGTTCATATGTGTTGTATACGTGTACAGGTGTACCTGTACATGTGTTGTGTATGTGTACAGGTGTTTCCTGTCCAGGTGTTCCTGTACATGTGTTGTGTATGTGTTCAGGTGTTTCCTGTCAAGGTTACCTGTACATGTGTTGTGTACATGTACAGGTGTTTCCTGTCCAGGTGTACATGAACATGTGTTGTATACGTGTACAGGTGTACCTGTTCATGTGTTGTGTATGTGTACAGGTGTTTCCTGTCCAGGTGTACACGTGTTGTACATTACAGGCACCAGGCAGGTCTCTGTGCGTATGTTGTACAATTGTGTCTGTGCATATATAGTACATATGTGTCTGTACATATATAATACAGGCGTGTTTGTACCTGTATAGTACAGGTGTGTGCATGTCGTGGCTGTAGGTGTCGCTGACGAGAGCGAGTGGATATAACACATTTTTATTGAAACAAAATTTCAACACAATTTTAAGAAATTAAACAAAATACAGACATGAAAAGTTGTTGTGTTTTAATTTGCCTGTGTTGCAGAAGTGATTTAATGTGAGGTTTCCCTCGAGCGCCTTGTAATCTTTGGTTGTCCAGTCTCAAGCTGGTGTTTCGATAGAGCCCGATGCTAAATCTTGTTACCATTGACACGTCCATAAGCTAATGGTTCCGACTTGACATTTCCTTGTTATGTACGACGTCATAGTCCATTTACAAAGAAAAAAATTGTGCCAAAATGCTATTACTCTATTTCGCATTAGACGTTGCAGAGCTAAACGAAACGTAATTTGTCTGCGATTGGAGCTATAATTAGTCCGAACCTAGATTTCCGTTAATGCAAGTCGACAGGCGGAATGCAGCTAAATCAAATGGCATTAGGCTAGGACAACTGTGTCGAGTTGTCCCCGCGACAAGGCGGCAGTGTCATACGGCTCCATGAGGAGGACAAGCCGGAAACTGTGTGACGACTCACAGACCAACATGTCATGTGTCATATCCGTGCCACCCCACGTACATCCATACGCTCATGTTCTGTCGTGTTCCGCACGAACACACGTGCTTCAGCATGTATAGAGATATTTCGGGATTATATCGACCAATTGCAATGCAGTGACTGTCGACTGGTATTGATCTCGGCCACACGGTAGAGTACCAGAGCGTGAGAGAATCGTCTTCCTCATATCTTGCGATCTTAAACTGTTAACCGAATGATTGAGAAAGCTGTTGTGACATAGATGACAGCCAGATATTCTAACACGGCACCAAAACAGCGGAACAGCCATTTCTAAATCACGAGGGAACACATATCCGTCAAACGGGGTTAGACACCCAATACCTGTTACAACGAAAGAGCCCTTTGAATTGGAATGTACTGTTCTAAGTCGTGTATCCTACACATTATTTTCACGTCAGTTTGGTTAGTCTTCGCAATGAATGTCCACGCAGCCTGTCCAAACTGTCCACAACCAATATCGACGTATACAATAAGTACAGCTGTACCTCCGGAGCTCGGTATAAACAGCCGCGCAGATATGGCTGTTCAAGTGGCTTGGCACAATTCTAACTTTTGAGTGATAAAAATAATTGAGAATGTTTCACAGCCCAACCCATGCTATAACGTTTTCTCATCGTCGGTCCCAATCTAAGTCTCGTCACACTAGTCGGGTTGTCCATGTTTCCCTAGCCCCACGAGACTTTAACTTAACTAATATGTTAGTCACGTGGCATGGTATAAATAGTCAGTATCACCATATCACTATCGAACCGATATAATTCGTTTCTCGCAAAATCGAATCAAACCGGCCAAGTTGAGGTGTGCTTATCGCCATTACATGGTTAGCTAGCTTTGTAACGAGTCCAGGCCCGGGGTGGAGATCGAGCCGTTCAGACACTTACGTCCATAAACTTTATACATACATTCTACTCCCAGAAGTATCAAATCAATTACGCCAGTAAGTTCGGCTATTCCCTCCTAAATTATGGTTATCATTATTTCATAAAATCGATAAACGACCAGCGGTAATGTAAAACAGATGGACGATAGCGACTTTGGAAAACTGTACTACCTTACCAATCATCAAGACTTCAGTACTTCCAACAGTCGTCCCCAGAGACCAAATACACATTTCGAAAAAACCGGAAGTAGTCGCTAAATATCGATAGGACAGGATATCATTGTTTAACATTACAACAGTCATTACACAATGTAGACACTATATATCATACTAAAACTCCGCAATGTCAGACACGACCAAACAAACTGCGGGAGAAACCTTAACTTCGGTCAATCTTACCGATCAGGTCGCGTGCAGATCTATATTAAGACAGGTTTCACAAATGGGGTTTGAAGTGTCCTCTCCAGGAACATCCATCTGCTGTCCTAGTAGGAAGCCATCAATGACCGCCATTATACCGGCGCGTCCAGGTCCAAATACATATACGGCGTGCGTCGTCCGATGGTCTTACAATTAAAAGCATTTGAAACAGCAATGGTAACAAAGTCGTGATCAGAAAGGTGATTGAATCATACAGGAATTCTGGTTCTTGTACAGAAGGCATTAAATATTTTAAGAACAGATTCCAGAATTTTAACAAGAAGTTGGAGTGGCTTCTCTAACTTGAGAGACTGTAGTGCATATAATTTATTTCTTCGACCCAACCAATTAAAACAAGACTTCATAACGACAACGATAAGAACATGTGTATGACGCAAATAACATTTGGTTAAAATAGTGGAATTGAAAAGGTAGTAAAAATGTCTCGGCCAATTGGAGGACAGGATACATCTTAATATATAATCAACCTAAATATTTTGGACCATGATACCATCGTTTATATTAAGTATGGTTACATTTGGCCCAGTGGAGTTGAATTTCCTCATCCAAACTTCAACCAGATTAATGGTAACCAACTTAGTACAGATAATGCTCTCACTGTTGTTGTTACAGTCGGGTGTACCTATGTTTATTTTAAAATGTAATCAATACCATAGGGGTAAGGTACATACTGATCCCACCCCCTACATACTTATATAGTCTGTGCCTTGCCCCTGTGATCAATACCGCAGTAAAGTGTTATGACATCATCTAAGCGTTTGAGATGAACTGATGGAATGATTCATGGTCGCCGACAATAATAGTTTTCAATACAACACATGATCAACTGTTTTCAATAGTTTGGTGGTGCATGCTAATTGGAATGTTTAAGTTCTGTACTCTCTGTCTATGTGTGACAATCGGTAGGGATCTGGAACACCTTAATGGTGATCGAAATAGGACGATATCCACAGATCCTCCGACATTCTTGTGACTAATATAGAACAATTCACAATACTGTTAATCTTTTATTGTGGTCTTTATTGATTCTCACTGTGTGTTTAACCGACTTTAACTGTATTTCAAATCAATGTAAAGAATTGTCTTAATCCGGTACACAATTTCTCCGTCATTAAGATAAATGATGATGGAAATATGGTTGACGTTTGACCTTGTGATTAGTCATACCCTGTCCTGGGCCCGTACTCATGCTCAAGCATTGGTTTTCTGTGCTCAAACCAGCTTTCTGTAACTCACTTAAACCAAGTCAAACGATCATAAAAGTCCAATGTAAACATTGACAACAGCATTCGGCTTAAAGTCTCTTCAATTTTTTTCCAAGTTGTTGACAAAGCTTTTTTTTTAGTAATTAACCGTTTCACCCCTAGGTAACTTTAGTAGACTCTACCATACATTGATCTGGATGAGTCCATTATGGTCTACAGTGGTGAAAGGGTTAATAACCGGAACAAGACATTAGGCTTGAGCACAAAATTCATGTTTGAGCATGAGAACAGTTACATGAATACGGGCCCAGGACTCCCAAAATCGGAGTATCAACTGGAAGAGGCCCGGTGGGCATGTAACACTCACCTTTTTCATTATTTACCAGTACCTTGATACCATGCTGGCTATCTCATACTTCTTCTTGACACAAGGCATTAAAATAACTTCCGTTGCGCTTTTGCTAAGGATCAACCACCTTTGGCCCTTTTAGCAGGGTGATCCATGCCAATTACTGGTTAAAATCCCTCCACCTGCATGCGTGCCTCAAAATAAGCTTCATTGTTTCCTTTTATTGTCACCACCCTCTGCCTGCTGGAGGACACACTCTTCATTTAGACAACATTCCCTGGTCTAGGGGAGCTTCTTACCAAATTCCTTCAGCCGTTCTGGTCTACAGGATTGTTGTCTATGAAAGAAAAAGTTGACTCCACTCAGAGAGACAACGGATGCTATGCCATTACGACATATAGGTTCATTTTGCTTTTTGGGTCAGATGAGTAAATAATGAAAGTCCAGGTCTGGAGGTAACTGTTTGTGTGGACAAGTTTGATAGATTCCACATGGTTAAGGGAGACATTGGAGTAAACAGAGAGAGAAACAGACTTTTAGTATAAACTAAATGAGCAAGCCTAGAACAATTACAGGTCGAATGTTTAGCTGGATAATAATTAAACGTGACTGTGAGGTTCAAAAGACATAGAACGCAAATGTTATTTTAGAGCTTTGGAAAGTTATTGATTTTACAAACCTAGATTTGGGTTTTACCCCGAGGAACATATCAAATTCAATTTGAAGATTTTATGACACCAATACAATATTTAATTGTATTTGGAAGACTTATGATACCCTAGGAAGAGTTTGTGTACCAGAAACAGCTGGTGCTTCTATTAGGATGTAAGGTACCAGGTCAAGTGGTCAATGTCAGGATGTAAGACAACTGGTGGTTCTGTACTGGCAGGTACCAGGTCAAGTGGTCAATGTCAGGATGTAAGACAACTGTAGGTTCTATACTGGCAGGTACCAGGTCAAGTGGTCAGTGTCAGGATGTAAGACAACTGGTGGTTCTGTACTGGCAGGAATCAGGATGTAAGACAACTGGTGGTTCTGTACTGTTCTTTACTGAGGACAGGGAACCACTGTTGTTTTTTTCATGGAAATGTCAGGATGTTCCTCTTGAAGAATGCAATTATAATAATGGTTATGGCTACAATCTGATTGATAATTGTTCTAATGTAGTTGAAAGAGTGTGTCTCACAGTCATTGAAAAGTAAAGTATTATAGAATATTTCACCATGTAGTGTACCAAAAAAAATGATATTGTTAGAGGGTGGGGATCTTCCATGTTCCCATGTAATGACCAAGTGACTAAGTCCTTAAAGGTGGGGTAGACCCCACACCCAATTCATGTAGCATGATTGTAGTCATCTCTTCATGACCAGCAATTGTTGGAGTTTTCTTTATACCAAATGTTTAGAGTTGGAATGCATGTTTTATGTCAGCTGAAGATTTGAGTTTGCATCTTATTAAGAGATGGGTATTTCAACCATTTCCATGTTATAACCCCGAGTATAACCCGGGTGTGGAAGACCCAGGTGTCAATCCCATATCTGTGATAGACATTTCATGCCCATTAATTACATATACGGTTATGGGGTAGAGATCTCAATCAATTCAAAGTTATTATATTACCCAGGGACCAAGTCATCAAGAATAGTGCAAATCCTGGTTAGTATATGTATTCTTCTCTTCATACTCAGCAATTGGATATTTGGTTATAGGGTGAGGATCTGAACTTATTCAATGTATGACCCAGGAACTTGTTCAATGTATGACCCAGGAACTTATTCAATGTAGACCCAGGAACTAAGTCCTTATGGAGGGGACAGACCCTAGTAGCATATGTGTATTTTTCTTGCACAGCAGTTGTATAAATAGTTGGCTATAGGGTGGGGATCTTGACTGTTTCTCCTCCATTTGTACTCCCATCTCCAAAGAAAACTGCCAAACAAATATCTATCTCATTGTTTTAGAGGAGAAGTCGTTTAAATCAAAACAATCAAATGACCTACTTTTGGCCCTGCCCCCGAGCATCATTTGTACAACTTTGAATCCCCTGACCTTGAGATGTTTTCAGTCAAATTTGGTCAAAAATGCCAATCTGCGGTTCAGAAGACGTTGCTTGAAGAAACTGTTGATAGACACTACAATAGGCCATAAGTTCACCTTTGTCCTTTGGACCAGATGAGCTAAAAACAATGAGGAAAAATAAATATCAAATATTTTATTTTCAACATAATTTACAAAAGTAAACACTCTTTAACAGCCTTTCACATCCACAATAACACACATTCACAACAATAAAATAGTATTCTTTTAACATCTCAATCATTAAAAAAAATCATTAAGCTGTCTTCTGAACAAAGTAACTAAGACTGATACACCAGTGTGACAGATATACCAGATACAATACAGAGTACATAAGGTGACCAGTAACAGTACACAATGCCACACTGACCTTGACAGTACCAGATATAATACTGAGTATATAAGGTGACCAGTAACAGTACACAATGTCACACTGACCTTGACAGTACCAGATACAATACTGAGTACATAAGGTGACCAGTAACAGTACACAATGTCACACTGACCTTGACAGTACCAGATACAATACTGAGTACATAAGGTGA
>JAUMHH010197657.1:0-13605 GCA_032359455.1 Chlamys rubida | reverse complement strand
GATTGGTTACCCTCCTGACGTCCAAGGCTATGGGTGCGTCAGTCGTGTGCATAACAGGTAAGGGGAGATTACTCATATAATTGTTATCATCATTACTTTTACAATTGTTCCCTTCCGTATTAGTTTTGTTTTGTTTGTTGAAGTTTTTCCGACAATCTCCCTGATAAAATATAGATTAATTCTTATCAATAGTGAAATGAAATAGAAGTATAGTTGCATGTGAAATGTCAAGGAATGCAAATTTTTATTCTTGTCCGAATTTTGCGTCAGATTACTTTCGTGGATAAAACTATTAACGAAGTAAAATTAAAAAAACTAAATTAAAAATTAAGGGAAATTATTAACTATGTTTTAGTTAAAGAGTCTTTACTAGAGATAATATCTGCCTTTAGTGTCTTTTTGTTACAAATCTTGCATCGCTTCCATCTCTACTTGCAGATATTGATGACTCTCGGTTGGAGATCGCTAAAACTTTAGGTGCTACCTACACTCTTAAGGTGACGAGTCGTGACCCCGAGGTAGTTGCTAAGCAGGTGGAGGATATAATGGGGGAAAAGGCTGAGATCACCATTGAGTGTAGCGGGGCCACACCCTGTGTACAGACAGCAATATACGTACGTGCATATAGTTATCTCCCCTTGGATTACTTAATTAACAGACAGAACATATGTATACAAAACTTAGTTATCTCCCCTTACAGACAGTTGCATATGTACGTATACATAGTTAGCTCACCTAAGATTACTTTACAGACAGCACATATGTATACATACATACATAGTTATCTCCCCTTACAGACAGTTACATATGTACGTAAACATAGTTATGTATCCTTGGATACTATACAGACGTATACAAAACTTCATATACATTTAAATTGTAATACATCGCAACATTACTTCATACACAGCTATCGGTGTCCGTTTGCAGAATTATCTAACCCTGGATTGCATTTTCGGGAAGGGAAAATGTGTTCTTTTATCTAAATTGCCGATAGAATAGTCAGCGTATCTAATGATTTATGAGAAATTCCTTAAGTATTAATCAAATATGAATAATTCTGCGTTTTATGAAATGTTGTACATGTAGTACGATTTATTTGTAACAAAGGTGACTGAGCCCGGAGGCTGCGTGGTATTGGTAGGATGTTGTCAAAAGGTCATCGACTTACCAATAACTGCTGCTTCCCTTCGGGAGGTGGACATCCGAGGAAACCTTCGATACTGCAATTGGTAAAATGTTTGATATTTCTTTTGTTTAAACGACACTAGCAGTAGTTTGTTTCTTTGCTTGGTTTTTGTTGGGAAAATGATATATTGTATCCACCTGCGCTAAAAGTATAACCTGCACAATTTTCTGAGAGCTGAAAGAAGTGTTAAATATCACTGAGAAATCTCCAAAAGTAGCCCGATTCGTCAAAAAGATTAAGTACAGTGTACATCTGTACTAAACAGAGAAAACCTATAATAATATATTTCAAAGTCATGCAGATCAAGACCCAAATAAATTTTACTCGGCGACAATTGTCCACAAACTCGCATACTGTAAACATCCTAAGCAACGACCCGGTAATTATCTGTCACATGATAACTGTTGCTTGCGTTGACTGTTTATTTTGATTTATATTGAACTCATAAACATGATATTACAGTTGTTTTCTTTTACTTTTTTCAGCTATCCGACAGCTTTGGAAATGGTAGCCTCCGGAAAGGTTGACGTCAAGCCTCTGATAACACACAGATTCTCATTGGAGGATTCAATCAAGGCCTTCGAGACGACCTTGAGAGGTGAAGGAATCAAGGTCATGATTAATTGTGCGCGTTAAATTGAATACAAAGTGTTTTCCATCAAGCCGTTTTCACGAACACATTTTTCGTAGTGTTATTCAAAAGGATTTTCGGTAGCATTGGAATTCTCGATATTAACAATAATGATGTCTGCAGAAGTGAGAAAAACCCCTGAAGGGCCATTTTTGCTAATTATGTATATGCTACGCCATTCCAAAAATATGCACCCCGAACATATTAACATGCTATGAAATATTCTTTGAGGGAGTTTTTTTTACATGTAACACAAAAAAAACTCCATGCCGCGATTTCCCGCTTTTACGCGTCACCTAACTGTAGAAAAACTACATTCTACTCTCATCGGGAAAATATTCATCTCGCAAATTATGATATAGTTGAATTTCCTGTTTTCGTTGCTAAATTAAAGTAACAAATGTCGAGGGTGTCTGCAGTTTTGTTTTTATTTGTCAGACAATTGATAATTCGTGTATGTGTGGTTATAGGGTGAGAGCAAGTCCCTAGGGGAGGGGTATGCCCTTGAACCGATCCCAGTATCATGGAAGTTTCAAAATACATTGAGCGGGTTTGGGAGTGACCGGGACGGGGAAATGTGTGTATGTTCCAGTACTATGTACGTGTAAATACATGACCCGTTATCATATAAAATTATAAAGTAATGCTCAATAAGCGTTACCGGAGTGAAGGTAACAACATTTTAATAATGTTTGAGACCTAAAGTTTAATGTACATAGCTCCATACATATTCTGCTTTCCAAACGTTTCGTTAAAATGTAATGTAAGCTCCATTTTTGTTTTGCAATCTTCATTTACCTTTGTATATGTGTTGTAGATTTATGCTAATATGCACCTACCTTTTTTGAAATAATTTCATTATAAGACATGCATGCGCCTTGCGGGACTAGCATCTGAATTCTGACATGCACAAAATAGAAATGGTTCAACACAGAGAAGCAAGATTCGTTCTCAATAGACAAAGAAACTTACTTGAGTAATAATAGCCTTCTATAACAGTCGCCTGTTTTATCTTAACTTCATCCACATCTGTTCTCTTCTCCTTTTATCTCCCCCCTTCCTACGTGGCAGCCAAAATGAACGGCAATAAGGTTGTATAACCATTTATGTGAAAGTTTAAATTCCAAACTTATCTTATTATTATTTTTACAAGCTACGAACCATCCTAATATTCATTTGTTCTCACATTTTGTTTTTACGCCCCTCCTCACATTTATTTTCAATGTGACAATAATGGCCACGTCACCACCAACCTCTACGACACACATTCAGACTTCTATCCGCGTGTAACGACTTAAAGTTCATAATCGTTAAGTCTCCTTTCCTCGGTTCGGTAGTAACTAATGAAAGTTACATAGCACAATTAATTCGCTACACAAAGACATGATTTTGGTATCAAGCGTGTCAGAATAGACGTATCCTGTTGGACAACAAACTATATGGTGGCCAAAGTTTTCTACCAGATGAAAATCAATCTACGCGAATGGATTAAAATAATAATGTTTAATAAAAAACATTTTATGTTTTGGTGGCTCTCTCGTGTATGTTTGGCGAGGCTTTAGGGACGTTTAGATCCTGCAGTCCTGTGCACTGCCAGTTTTGGTGATATTTAATTCAACGATGTTCTTTTTAACAGTGATTAAATGTTGAAAGGATAAAAAGATACGTTACATAATTCAGAACTTTAATCAAACACAGCTTTTTTCACATTCGATTGAAAATGTTTCGTTTTACATCTCATCTCCATCTAAAATTAATTTTGTTCATTTACAATAAGTCTATAAAAATTGACAATTTTGAATATTACCAGCAAATTATTTTCAAAATTAACGCCAGTGGACCCAAAACGGACCATGAAATGATCATGCAATGTAAATAAGTATTTTTATGAATGCAATATCTACTTTATAATACGTTTATGTGAATAAATCTGTATGTCAGCTTAATTTGCTTCTGACTATGTCTATGGACAGTTTAAAGTTAAAAAACTAATCTGCTTATTTGACCCCCCCCCCCCCCCCAGCTCCAATATTAGACAAAAATTAAAGTGTCCATTTCTGGGAACTGTTACACCTGTTCAAGGGGGCCTACCATGACCTCGATGGTATTTTGTTTACTATAAAATTGTAACCGTAAAGAAAAGTGGATGATATTAATTGATTCTATGGTATAAAATACATTGATCTCTAGCTAAACACTGTTTCGTTTTGGGTACACTGACGGTAATGCATCAATAACATTACTAGCTAAAGTAGTACTGGGTCACCTTATTATATATCACTTCTAGCTTATGTCATTTTCATTTAAATCAACTGATATTTCCACTTAAATATATACACACATTCTATCGTAATTTAAAACTACAGATTTAAAATGAAGACAAAACACACAGTAATATGTGTTAATTGTAACAAACTTTTCGTAGTTGTTTTATGACTATGGCTATAACAAACTGAATCAATGTCATTTCTAACATCCAAATAATTTCTATAAGCCAAGTCTATTACAACTTAGAAAAATATCAATATGAATAAATAACGTAGAAATGTTCGAAACATTACACGTTGGAACATTGATTTCCATAGTGGGTCATGAATTACAATGAAACAGTTGTCACTTTCAGTCCCAATACTTCGACATCCTGGCCTTCTTCAACAGCAAATGTTAACAATGAATTTAAGTAACCCCCATCTTGCTTCGTCGGCAGTTGAGGAAAATACCGAAATATTGGAACTGAGAGGGACAATGGTTTTTATTGATTCCTCGTTTGTTTATATGGCTATAGTTTTTACACAAACTAATGCAATGTCGTTTTTACTATCAATGTAGCTTATATAAACCAAATCTTTCAAAGTATTCAAACAAACAATACTTATTAAATAAGATGGTATATTCCGAATTATATATTAATTATAAAATTAAAAACATAATTTGATTGTGTAAACGACTTTGATTCTTGAACTTAATCAATGCTATTTCTAACATCCTTTCAGTTTCTATCAACAAAGTCTATTACAACTTAAAAGTTAATATGACAGATTCTGTGTTATAATATATTGAAACAAATGTTAATTATGAAATTGAATACATTAATCCATTTTGTATATACATCTTTGGTTTTTAAACTAAATCAATGTTATTTCTAACATCCTTTTAGTTTCTATCAACCAAGTCAATTACAACTAAAAAGTTAATATGACAGATTCTGTGTAATAATATATTGAAACAAATGTTAATTATGCAATTGAATACATTAATCTATTATGTATATACATCGTTGGTTCTTGAACTAAATCCATGTTATTTATAACATCCTTTTAGTTTTTATCAACCAAGTCAATTACAACTTAAAAGCAAATAAAACAGATTTTATAAAATAGTACATTGAAACAAATGTTAATTATGAAATTGAATACAATAATCGATATTTTTTTCAACGACTTTGGTTCTTAAACTAAATCAATGTTATTTCTAACATCCTTTTAGTTTGTATCAACGAAGTCTATTACAAATTAAACAGTTAATATGACAGATTCTGTGTTATAATATATTGAAACAAATGTTAATTATGAAATTGAATACATTAATCGATTATTTTTTTCAATAACTTTGGTTCTTAAACTAAATCAATGTTATTTCTAACATCCTTTTAGTTATTATCAACCAAGTCTATTACAACTTAAAAGTAAATATAACAGATTTTATAAAATAATACATTGAAACAAATGTTAATTATGAAATTGAATACAATAATCGATATTTTATTCAACGACTTTGGTTCTTAAACTAAATCAATGTTATTTCTAACATCCTTTTAGTTTGTATCAACGGAGTCTATTACAAATTAAAAAGTTAATATGACAGATTCTGTGTAATAATATATTGAAACAAATGTTAATTATGCAATTGATTACATTAATCTATTATGTATATACATCGTTGGTTCTTGAACTAAATCAATGTTATTTCTAACATCCTTTTAGTTTGTATCAACGAAGTCTATTACAAATTATAAAGAAATATTTAAGATTTCATATAAATATGTATTAAAATAAACGTTATTTATGAAATTCAAATTATTAATCGATTTTGTTTCAACGATCTTGGTTCTTGAAATAAATCAATGTTATTTCTAACATCCTTTTAGTTTCTATGAACCAATTCAATAATAACTTGAAAACAAATTTGACAGATTTAAAATAATAATAGATATTGAAACAAATCTTTATTATGAAATTGAATTCATTATTCGATTTTGTTTCGACGACTTTGTTTTATTTACCTAAATCAATTTTATTACTAACATCATTTAAGTGTCTATCAACCAAGTCAATAACAAATTGAAAGCAAACAAAACAGATTTAAATTAATAATATATTGAAACAAATGTTATCTATGATTTAATACATTACTTGATTGTCTTTCAGGGGCTTTTGTTCTTGAACTAAATCAATGTCATTTCTAACATCCAAATAGTTTATTTTAACAAAGACTGTTACATCTAAAAAATAACAAAAACTGATTCAAAATAACATTATAAAGTCTATTAACTAAAAGTTTTAGGCAATCATATATGATTTAAATGACTATGGTCCTTTTACAAACTACATGAATGTCATTTCTAACATCCAAATATTTTCTTAAAACCAAGTCTATTACAACTTGAAAATATTACGCAGTAATATAATAATTTATAAAATCTAAGTAACAGATAAAATTAAAAACAATACTCGATTTGGTTTCAATGACTGGTTCCTAAACTAAATCAATGCCATTTCTAACATCCAAATAGTTTCGCCAAACCAAGTCTGTTACAACTGAAAATCAAACAATTTAGATTTAAAATAAAACACATAAAATAATGTTAAGTACAAAATTGCTATCATCCATAAAGAAATTCATAACTATACTCGATTGTTTCAATGGCTTTTGTTCGTGAACTAAATCAATGTCATTTCTAACATCCAAATAGTTTCGTTAAATTCTGTTACAATTCAAAAGCTAACATTACAGATATAAAACAATAATAACATTTATAAAAAATTAAATTATCAAATTGAAAACATTACTAGAGGATTTTCGTAATTTTGGTTATTGAACTAAATCAATGTCATTTCTAACATCCAAATATTTTCTATAAACCAAGTGTTCACCGAGTTCAAAAACCGTTGTTCTCAAATAAACTACATCAATGTCATTTCTAACATCCAATTAGTTTCTTTACACAAAAGTGTTACAACTTAAAAACATTACCTAATGACATAATAAACCATATGTATGCTAATTATATATTCTTAAATTAAATCAATCTTTTTTTTCTAACATCCATTTAATTTATATAAACTATGTCTATCAGGCATTCCAACAAACGTACGATAGTAATAGTTTCATATGTATGTTAATTGTAAATTTCAAAACATCAATCGATTGGTTTAAATACCTTGATTTCAAAACTAAATCAATGTAATTTCTAACATCCAAATAGTTTCTATAAACCAAGTCTGTTTAAAATCAAGTACAACAGGTTTAAAATTGTTAATTTTATGACAATAACTTTGATTCTTGACCTAAATAAATGTCATTTCTAACATCCAAATAGTTTTATACAAACCAAATATTTACAATTTAAAAAAAAAATACACATTTTTATCATATAAAGCATAGATAAGTTTAAAATATAACTCAATTGTTTCAATGTCCATGGTATTTAAACAAACTAAATCAATGTCATTTCTAACATCCACTTAGTTTGTTCTAACAATGTCCATCACAACTTTAAAACGGAAACTACCGATAAGAATAATAACATGCAAAAGTGTATTCACTGTAAAGTTCAAAGTATAGCTGAATGGTATATAAATGACTTTGTTTTTTTTAAACAAACTAAATCATCGTCATTTCTAATATCCATTTAGTTTCTATATACCAAATCTACCAAATCATTCAAACAAACATTACAGATTTGATTTATTAAAGTATACAACTGTGTGTTAATTAAAAAATTCAACACATCAATCGATTGTTATAATAACTATAGTATATAGCTCTCAAATCAAATCAATGTTATTTCTAGCATCCATTTATTTTTTATGAACCATATCTATCAAGGCATTCAAACAAACGTTTCATATAATAATACTCAGTATAATGTATGTTAATTATGAAATTCAAAACATCCATCGATATCATCTTAATGACTTTGACTTCAAAACGAAATCAATGTCATTTTAACACCCAAATAGTTTTTATACACCAAACTTGTACAATGTACACACATATATATAATAACAGATATAAGGTTGTATTAGATATAAACTTCAGATTTCTCGATTACTCCCCTGACCATCGATTTTAAACAATCTTAGTCAATATCCTGTCTTACATAAACATATTTTCTATAAATCAAATTTAATCCAAATGTACAAGAATAAAATATGTAAGTTTTGCTTAAATGTCTACTCTGTTTATAGACATTTCATCGAAAATGATTTCAAATAAATATAAATATCATTTATATCGTCTATATTTTAGACAGATCTTGTGCATCTAAGTTTTAAATGATAGTCTTGGTAACACATTACTTATGTTTTCTGATAACGATGACATTTTATTATACTAAACCAATGTCATTCTCATCATTCAAGTAGTATATATACAAAGCAAGTCTATAAAAAAAAAATCAACAAAAATTATATATTAAAATATATTAAAATAATATAAACAAATTATGTCTGTCAAAACATTCAAACAAAAATTACATTTTCAATATAATAAAATAATGTATGCATATCATGTTTGTCAAGACATTTAAACAAACATTACATATTTAATACAACGAAATAGTATATACAAATCAATTCTGTCAAAACATTCGAAAAATATTATAAAATTATATATCAAAAACGTATATACAAATCAAGTCTATCAAAACATGCAAACAAATATTACATATGGAATATAATTAATTAATTTAAACAAATCAAGTCTGGTAAAAAAGTCAAACAAAAATAACATTAAATATATAAAACAAATATACAGATCAATTATACCAAAACCTTTAAACAAAAATTACATAATTTAATATAATAGTATTTACAAGTCAAGTCTGTCAAAATAATCAAACATATATCACATAATATAATTAAATAGCATATAGAAATAAATTACATTAAAAAATTAAAACAAGTATTAAAAAATATTATAAAATAGTATATACAAATCAAGTCTGTCAAAACATTCGAAAAAGATGATAAAATTATATATCAAAAAAGTATATACAAATCAAGTCTATCAAATCATGCAAACAAATATTACATATTGAATATAATTAATTAATTTAAACAAATCAAGTCTGGTAAAACATTCAAACAAAAATAACATTAAATATATAAAACAAACAGATCAATTATATCAAAAACTGCAAACAAAAATTACATAATTTAGTATAATAGTATTTACAAGTCAAGTCTGTCAAAATATTCAAACAAATGTTACATGTTAAATATAATAAAATTATTTAAACAAATCAAGTCTGTCAAAACATTCAAACAAAAATTACATATTAAATATAGATAGCTAGTATATGCAAACCAAGTCTATCAAAACCTTCAAACAAAAATTACATATTTATTATAATGAAATAGTATTTACAGATCAAGACTGTCAAAACTTAGTTATTAATACAATAAAATGGTATATATAAACCAGGTCCGCTACAAAATAGTGCAGTATACTTTATATGACAATCTATCCCTTTTCTAAATACATCGATGGCATTTGTTACATATAATTCCTATAAACCGAGTTAACTGCATCTTAAACACAATAACAATAACCATAGTGATACACATACCTTTATGGTTTCACCTCGAGTCTGGTGTGTTTTGATATATATTTCCCTCTTATTAAGATACGACGTGAGATTTCCAATGATTTCTTTAATAATGATAATGATAATAAAAACTATACTTAAATATTGTTATTGTGAGTTTTTCAACGAATGTGAGACTTGACTAAGACTTGACATTTATAACTGTTCGCAAAAATAAGCGGAATATTTAGCTACTACTACTTATATATAATATGAATATATGAAGTTTAGATAGCGATATATTACAAAACATTATAAAATGTACAAATATATATTCATATTGTTTCTTTTGTTGCTTAAAGATTGCAAGTAGACTTCACATTTATTACTACAAAAACGTGCAAGATAGTTAGTTGTTCTATCGTTTTGAAATATATAAAACTATGTACAGTGCATAACTGTGTATGTAACAAATTAACACATTCATGTGTTTTTATAAATCACTTGCCGACGTGTATACGTCATTCTAGCGCATAAAGGAAACTCTACACAAGATTATTAAGCAAAAATTAAGACAACGATTCTACTGAGTAAAACACAGAATAAAACGATAATGTTAAAAGGAACACTGCTATTAGTATAGTATGTCTTAATATACACGAGCTTTGGTTAGATGTTGAAATACAAAAATACAAAACGTATGTACAATAGAGTTCCAACTGCACTGGGATAATGTATGCTTAAATCAATGGACACTTTCATAGCATCCAAAGCATCATGGGGAAAAGTCTTTAATTTAAAAAAGAAAGGATATCCTGTTGAATGATCAATTGGTTTGTGAAGTGATTAAATAAAATATGCCAATATTGCGCCTTTTAGGAACATCACTTAATAACATTAAAATGAAGTAAAAATTGCAAAGGCTTACATAACTTTTTCAAAATCGAAATCGGGCGTTGTCATTACTTTTTAAAGTCATTTTGGTTGCAAAATAATTGTTAACTATGCACTTATGATAGAAGGATAAACTATTTTATGATAGTTATTAATGACGATTTGACAGTGTTGTATCGTAGAAACAGTGTTGCACTGTGGAAATATTGGAGTGTTCAGAAAGTTACAATTTATTTTCTATCTCCTCCATTATTTTCGCTGTTAAGCCTTTCAAGGTGGTTGCCTGTTCCTCTGTGTACGATGTTCCTGGTATTTTAGGATAATCCATCACATCCGGGTAACGCATTCTGGAGTAACTTCCAACAAGAGTTTCTACGTCTTGTATCCAGACTGCAAGCTGCTCGTTTCCGGCCACCGACGGGATGATACTGCGTAAGTTGTGAGAATGAGTCACTTTCCTCGCATCGATACAGTACATATACGCTTTGCAAGCTTTCTCACAAGCCTAAAAAATGAAAACAAGTTTAAAATTGTTGCGTGAAATTGCATAAAAAAAAAAATCTACCATCTTTAATTTCTGCATAAAAATAACTCAAGTATATATGCTTGACGAGGTAGATTTCCCCATTAATATGTTTGTGTCATCATGTAATAATGTATTTATGAATATACGTCGTTTTTGTAAAAGTAGATTACATCCATTTTTTTATATAAATGAATGCACAAGTCCAAAGTGAAATTATTATTACCTTTGAAACAGACATACTTAGCTATAATAAACAAGGTTACAATTTCAACAAACTCTCAAGATAAACACATTACATTAAGCTACATAGATTGAAGTAAAATGATCTTACTTGGTGGAATTTGAAGCAAATCCAGTTGTAGTCCTCCTTGCTTTGACAACCACATTCTGTTGTGCTGTTCAGTTTTAATGAATTTACTCCACATTGGAAATCCATTTCAGCTTGCCTGAACCACCTCTTTGCCTCTGCAGGTTGTGGGTTTGGAACGTAGTGTCCTTTTCTTGCATACGACCCGGTGAAGTGTCTTTGATTTTCCCTGTGTATTGATGACACCCTGTCTCCGAATGCCTGCAATTTCTCCGAACATTTCCCGTATCTCCAGTCACTGTAGTTTCGCTTCTCCTTCTTTCCTCCCTTTTGTCCGTCCGTTGAGTTAATCCTAGTAGTAACAAACTTTTCGCCTTTTTCAAGGCGCCGCATTATATCGAAGATGAATTGTGTAACATCCTTACAAAACGTCTGATGTGTGCTACCCTTGCCGAGGTTTTTGTCAGGATGCCATAATAGCAACAATCTCTTCATGATCCGTTTGCGATCTGCATTATCCAGTTTCCATGCCTCTGACAACGTATCAATAATTTCGTCAAAAATTTTGTCTCTATTAAGAGGTGTAGAGCCGTCGTGTCCAAATTGATGGAGTACTAACTCCGTAGTTGTTGATGTTTCCGGATATTTCACCTTGTATAAACGAAGTCTCACCACTGTGTCGGTGATGCCTTGACCGAAATTGACTTCGTATTTCTGAAGCCAGTCGTTTGGACTAGCTGCTGGTAATATTTTTATTATTCTCGAAAAAATAAATACAGCTCCAGTACTGGTATCAGTTTCGTCACCATCAATTAATGGATCAAACTTCTCATAGGCGACTAAATCTCCAACTTTTAGCAGAGTGATTTCATTCTCTAGTAACTCGTGCAGATCAAGGGGCACTAGTTTTCCCGGAAAGTACGCTAAGGACCCATCCTCTTCGTTTTCTTCCTCATCTAAAAGTTCATCGCAGTACTTTTTGAATCTTACTGGATAATCCATATAATCAACCAGTTCACGAATTTTTTCTGGTGAGATTTCGTTATCTAAACAATCTGAGAGAGTTCCAAAAAGTGTTTGTCCAACGTCTTGCAGCCACAGCCTTACTCCTTGGTCGTTAGCTACAAAATATAGCTTTGGTTCGCTTTTCTCGACCGAGTAAAAACATTCCTGCAGAGCTTCTGTGTCTGGAATCTGTCTACCATCAATCGTAAGGAAGGTTGTGATCTCAGAGAGGGAAACTAGCTGTATTCTCAGCAACCGTTGACGGTAGATGTCAAAATCTTCGTCACTGAATTTTCCTATTTTTTTTATAACGTTCAAAAATCTTGAAGACGCTAAAAATGCTCCTAATTGTTCAACTTTCGTATCCTGTTTGGTATTGTTCGAAGAAGATACAAGGCATTCCTGTACGATTGAACTTAACACTCTTGGTTTAAAATTTTCTGGTAATTTTAAGATGAGATTTTCTTGTTTGTGACAATCCTTCAAACTATGCATAAACAGTATTCCATGATCGGCGTTTTGCATAACCTGTGATCTAAGCTTTGGTTTATCAACATACACAAGGTCAGTTGATTTTGCCAAACGTTTTTCAGAGTTGGGTAAAAAAAGGATATCAACTTCCTCCATGGATTTTTCAATATCGGCTAAGCTCTTCTCTTCTAGTAACGTCATGAAACTACTCAACGCAGTCAACACGTCCCGTATGTGATCAGGTCCAAGCATGTTTGATTTGACTTCGGCTTGAATTCGAAGCAGCACTTCTGAGTACTGACTCAAGGTAACCGAATCGGTTGTTCCAATGAATTGAAATAGTTCATTGTATCGTCCGTAATGGAGCGGAATCTCAACCAAATATGGCGGTATCGGATTCTTTCCGCCAAATGCAATAGATACTTGTTTCGCGATGACACATATTTCCTCTTCCCTTATGTGTACGAGTGGTGTTTCTGAAAGCATACGTTTGGTTTCAGGATTACCAACGCAATGTTCTTGTAGATATTCATAAATCTGTGTCATCAAACCGTTGATGACTGATTCAGAAATGCAAGCACATTTACTTTCTTTTTTCCTTTTCTTGTCTTGTAATTTTTTGTTGATGGAATCACACACATTGTGGGTATGAGACAGCACTTTGCGTAATGGTGGTTCGCAAAGGATTCCTAAACCGATCCAATTGGTACGTACATACCGTGGAAGAACAGGGGTATTTGTCCAAACAAGTGTCGAAAGAGATTGTGGAACA